>CABHPP010125083.1:26818-55589 GCA_902168425.1 Peromyscus attwateri | reverse complement strand
CAGAAGGAAGTGAATACCCGTACGGGAGAAAACACGTGTGAGGAAAGAGGGTTAGGCCAGTCATGGCGGCTCCTTATAAGGCGGGGCGTGTCCAGGTAGACGTAGATGATGTAGCCATGCTGCGCGCCTGCATGGCTACGTGACATCACGGATCCCGGTCACGCGAGACGCCTTGACCCGGAAATGGCTATCTTAACCTGGATTTCGCCAGGCGGATGTGTCCGGTGGTCGCCTTGGTTACCAGACGCCTTGAGCCGGAAATGCCTATCCTGACCTGGGGCTAACTGGGCGGGTGTGTCTGCCAGGCATGTACAAACATGTCTGACCTTGGGGCGTATTGTGAACACTTCAGTGCCAGTCTGGGTGTCTAGGCTGGGACGGTTGCCTACCATGTGGGAATAGTTGTTTCATCTTCTAATTTCATATTCAATTTTCATCATGTTCTAAGTAGAAATGTGTTCAGTGCACCTCAGGAACATCTTCCAGGCCTCTGAGAGTCATCATTTGATAATAGGAATGGGTTCAAAGAGCCAGAGGAAGGTTGTGGCCGGTGGAGGGTTGACTTGAGTAAAGGAGGCATTTGTCCTAGCATCAATAAGAGACCTTGTCAGTCTAAATGGTCCATCACATGAATGTCATCAAAGAAAGTGGTCAGTAGATTTTTGTCTGATGAACCGACATGTTATGGCAACCTGGAATCAATGTCCAGTAGCTTCTGGACTTGCTGGCATGGGAGAAAGTTCTCCTGCCTTTTGTGCTCTTCAGACTGTCTCCTGCATTTATGAGGTGGGCAGGCACCCAGTCTCCAGACAGGCACCTCACACTTTGCTGAGGGATGGGTTTGCAGCTCAGGTTTTGGCTTTTTTGTTTTCTTTCCCTGGCAAATAAACCAGTGATAAACCAGCTCTCTCTAAAAGCCTCATAATGGAGCCATCCAGTTCCTTGATGCTCTGTTGACTCCTCTGTCCTCCAGGAAATCACACCTTTTCCCAGTCTTCCTAGATCCTGAGACTTACAAAGCCATACTGGGCACTACATGGGGGAAGATAAACCCAAATCAAATAAAACCAGGGTCGTGGGTGGGGGTGGGGCAGGTGAGTAGGGCTTGTTGTGATTGCTCTATTCTTAAAGGACACAGCCTATTCTCCCCTCCTCCTACCTCCACTCTTACAGTTCACTGCTAAATCCTCAGCTCTTGGCACAAAGAAACTGGTTTCCTAGCTCCTGCTGTGCTTTGGTCCCACCAACAGAGACAATGGAGCTATTTTTTTCGCTAGTCAAAAGCCCTTGTGTCTGGCCCTGAAGCAGTGCCAAAGCTCACTTCTTCCTGTTCTGTTCTGGGCCAGCTCAGTCTACAGGCTTGGGGGTGGGGTGGAAGTCCTGGTCAATGTCCAGCCAAAGGGAACACTGGGAATCCCAGACAGTTGTGCACAGGAGAGCCATTTAGATTGTTGGCAGGTGAAACAAGAGCTGTGGGCCAGGATTTGGCCGACTGAGTTCTGACCTTGAATGAGTAGATTTGCCTCTCCAGGCCTTAGCTGTGACTTTTGTATTTTTTTGTTTTGTTTTTGTTTTTGAGACAAGGTTTCACTGAGTAGCCCTGACTGTCCTGGAAGTAGCTCTGTAGATCAGAGCTGACCTTGAACTCACAGAAATCTGCCTGCCTCTACCTCCTGAGTGTTGAGATTAAAGGTGTGTGCCATCACCTCGCAGAGCTGTGACTTTTGTAAGATAAGACTGAAGATGAACTCTGGACCCAGTACACACTGTCAGTGATACTTGTCCTTCCTCAATGAGATGTGCACATCCTCCTAAAGCCAAGAGTTCACCCCCAGTTAGTGTGCTGCCAGTGGGCTGCCTTGTAGATGGATGGAATGATATTTTTGGACAGGTCTTACTCTGGACCTCTTAGGTGGAGTCTTGCCAGATGGTGGAAATTCTATCGAGGAGTCTGGACTATTAGAAGTGGGGAATCATCAGGGGTTTAAGTAGGAAAGTGACCTCTTACTCTGTTTTTTGTGACATTTCTGGTAGCTATGTTCTACAGACAGTTTATTTGAGAGATTCAGCTCTCAGGAGGATCAGAAGCTATGAAGCACAGGGGAAGGGGAAGGGCCATTTGGGAATTGGCAGGTCTTTGTGACTAAAGAGGAAAGAAGAGAAAGTAGCAGGGGAGGGGCTAAAGTGTCTCTGAGCTGTCTGCTTTTCACTCTGGGGTGGGTCAGATAAGGATGAGGGTTAGGATGGCTGGGACTGAGATGCTGAACTGCATTTGGGTCATACTGGATGGGGAACCTATGGGCTATCTACTCACCGAGCTACCCAGGCATCCAGGAGATTCTGATACTCCAGGAGGCTGAGGAAGAAGAGAGTGAGCACAGAAGGTCTCTGGCTTTGTGGGAATTGCAGACTTGGCCTCAGTCATAAGGCATGTAGCTGTGTGCTTCTCTTCTTTCAACTATTTCTTTAATGACTTAGAGTGATTTTTCAGGGACCAGCTATTATTAGCCGGACATCACACATAAATTACCAGGAAGAAGCAGGGAGAGGATGAGAAGGAAGGATGAAAACAAAAACAAAAACAAAAACAAAAAAAAACCAAAAAAAACCAAACCAAAAGCAAAAAAAAGGTTTTCAAAAAAAAAAAAAAAACCAAAAAAAAAAAAAACCAACGAAGAGTGGGAAGATGAAAATACACACTATAAAATTTTTAATGTTCTTTATAAACCATAAAAAGTCCAGTGTAAATGTAAAAGTTCTGTTGAGAACACAGTGTCCATGACTCAGAATCAGGAGGGTGTTGTAAGGGTTTGGTCTTTAATTACGTCATCAGCCTTTGCCGGTGTCCCAGCCTGAAAAGCGGGTGGGCGCTCTGTTCCCTCTCTTCTCTTCCTTTCCACTCTTTCTCCCGGCGGCCCCCCCTCTCCCCACTCTGTCTCTCTGTCTCTCTCTTTCTTTCTCCTTCTCTCTCTGTCCCTCTCTTCCTCTCTCTCCCTCTCCCCTTCCCAATAAAGCTCTAAAAGGTTAACCATGGTTATGATTCTTTAATCAGCATGCTCCTCCGCCGGCATGGCCCCTGTGGGCGGTGACCAGCCAGGAGGGGCAGCGCCGTTTAACCAGCGCCGTAATAATATAACCAACAGGTGTGGCTAGGAGGACAAAGGGAAGTCACTTAGAAGGGTGACGCTGAGACCTGGAAAGACACCTTGCCTTTGTTACTTGGTTCATTCATCCTCTTGTGGAATGAGTTTCATAGATTCATATTACTGTAAAAAAAACAGTCAACAAATGTTGTGAGTGCAGCACATGCCTACTGAACATTGTGCTATACCTCATGATCTCATGTGGTTCTCCCAGTTGCAAATGGACATTTGATTAGCCTCAGTTTACAGAAGAGGACACTAAGACAGAGTCATTTACTGAGGCCTCACAGTTTGTGTGCTCTAGCCAGAACTTAAAGTTAGGCTGTCTGGGAGACATAGTCTCTCAATAGTTGTATATGGTTTGGCAATTCTATATTTAATTGCTTTGTTTTAAGATAGGACAGGTGGGGTGCAATATGGGTGCAGCAGTGTGTGTGTGTATGTGAGAGATAGATAGATAGATAGATAGATAGATAGATAGATAGATGACACCTCCTGTTGATGGCAGGAAGGCTGTGGGGATTGATGAGGTAGGACTTCTTCAAGAATGGGCCTTACATATAAGATATGGAATGTTTGTGAAAACTGAGATCTGTGGGTGTTGCCTTGCATCAGCTGAAAGCAGGGCTCCTCAAACACTGATGTTTGAGACTTACTGAGCTGGTTGGCTGGGCTGGGAAAGGCAGTGGGATTGGGGCTTCTTGGGTTTCATTCCTCTGTGAAGTCACCAACAGGGCCAGGGCTTTTAATGTCTGGGCTATTAAAGGGGTTGGCGGACTTAGTGGGTGGACCCTGCAAGCACTTTCAGATGGCATCTCTAATTCTTATTTTCATTTCACTCTTCATTTGCTTCTCTACATTCTTTCTTGCCCACTCCCCTTTATGAGCAGTTTCACTTCTCTGTCCAAGGGGCCTTACCACCTGGGTAGGAACAAGTGTGGGGGAGGGAGGGGACTGTAATGATATGGGGTCAAGAGAGGGGCCTTGACAGGTTTGGAGGCAGGGTGCCCCACAGCAGGTGAGAGACAGAGATGCCATGCAGGCAGTGCTCAGTGAATAGTTTTATTTGGTGATGGGAAGAGAGAAGAAAGGGGGAAAGAGAGAGAGAGAGAGAGAGAGAGAGAGAGAGAGAGAGAGAGAGAGAGAAAGAGAGAGAAGGAGAGGGTGTACACCTTATGGGAATGGAAAGGAAGAGGGGGAAGGGGAATTTTCTTTTTTAAAGGGGACTTTACATTAGGACACATGGTGGGTCCCCAAGGGGTGGGCCAGAATGCCAACATTCTTCCATTTTGATTATTATAAAAAGTGGATTTATGGATAGCAAGAAGGGGAATAAGGGTGCTGAATTCTCAAGACTGTTTCCTGCTGACCCTGGGGTGAAGTGGGAGAGGGAAGTTGGGAGTCATGGCAGGAGATGTGAGTGAAGAAGCATTCAATTAGCTGTCATTGTGGAGATCTCAAACATCTCTTCTTTGAGGAAACTGAGAAGGCAGGTTGCAGCAGTGATGTTCTAGGAGGTTGGGGGAACGGCACGCCAAATCAGGAGGACAGGAGCCATTGCATCTGCTGTTTCTTTGGAGGTGGAAATGCCTCCATTCATTCTGTAAAAAGTGTCAAGGAATTAGGAAATAACAAAAATTTTCATGAGTGGGCATGTGGATGAAGTTAACCTGTCAGTATTCACCCGGTTGGCACCCTTGGTTGGTGGTTGGCACCTTCAGAGCTAGTGCAGGGCCTGGCATATCTGGAGGAACCTCTGTGGGTTTGCCTTGGCCCAGGTGGGAGGAGTGAAACTCCAAAATATGCTCAAAAATGGGTGGGGTCACGTGTCTATCAGACAGCTGGAACAGATTTACATCTTGGTGTCATAGTAAAAGGGTTAAAAATCCATAGAAATCTAAGGACTCTTAAGAACTGTTTGTAGTCAATGCTGTATCAGTTTATCAAAACTGCATTTATCAATATTAAAACTTTGAACCTCTAGAGCTATATCTGAAACCAGTCTATCCTGTACCATGAAGTCTGTGAATGCCTGTTTGTGTTTTTAACGGGAAACTTATAAATGAGCTACCAAGGTGCTTGCAGTCTTGGGATGACTGGATGACTGGTACCCTAGTCATCAAACACCGTTAGATGTGGGAAGGATAAATTTAAGAAGAAGTGAGACAGCTTTCCAGCTCCTTAGGACAGCAATCCCAAGTCTCTCCATGGTCGTAGAGGACAGAAGCCCCAAAGGCAGCACTTGTTCAGCAGCTAAGCCCAGAAGATCTGACAGATTTTTTTTTTTTTTTTTTGTGGAATAGGAATTTGGGGAGACTGACCCACCTTGGCTTTGCAGCATGAGGCAGTCAATCCTCCATTGTTCCACATATTCACAGTCTGGACAGGATCTCAGCTTTTAACTGTGTGGCCAGCCTTGCATAAGCTTCCAGGTGGAAGTTTTTCTGTGGCCATCCATCTTCTTGGAGAAAATACAGGATGCTGCCAGGAGCTGACATGTATGTCTATCATAAAAAGCCTTTTATATTAAATTCCATATTCTCAGATCTCTAAAGGTGATTGAGGACTGGGGGAACAAAATCTGTTGGTATTTCTAAATTAACTCCAAGAGCATATATAAGTTAAAATCTGTATATACAGTTTTTCCAATCAGTTACAGCTTACCAATAGTGGCAAAGACAAGGAGGCTAGACATATATTCTTATACTGTTATTTTTTTTAAGGCCCTGTAGTTCTGATCTTTGGGTAAGCCAGATTATAATTCTGAATGATTTCTATAGAAATAACTATTTCTTAAGGTTATATAATACCTTTTTGGTTTTGCATAAGAAAGGTCAAGTGTCTTATCTTATTGCAGAACCATTTAGTTAGTAGATCTATCAATTGATAATATTGGGTCCAGTTTTCTGGTATGTCAATGGGTATTAGGTAGCCATTTGGTTCCCTATGCCAGGGCATTTACCTTTAACTTAGCCCTCTAGTCTGTCCTGGGAGCAGGGAGCACAGGACAATGTATTTTTCTCCACAACCTCTTCAAGCTGAAATGGGGCACAGGTGATCAGAGCCCAGGGAGGCTAAAATGCTGGTCAAAGGTAAGGAGGAAATTTAGGCAATGGGATATTAATCAGAAGTATGTGGTAATCTGACCTGACTGTAGAGACAGGGAACAATTACATTTGGTTGGACTGGTTGGTCCACATTACATCAGCCTTCAGCAAGTCTAGAACTCATCCTTTGGAGCAGATTGCAGTCAGCAATTGATGTTTGGATGTGTCTGCCAGCCAAGTGGAAAACCTGTTGAAGCAGATAGATTAGAGACAAAAGTTAAAATTTATGAATTTATTTGGAATTTTTAGGCTCATAGTCTTAGTAATTGGGAAAGGGAGACCAGGAGGGAGAAAAATACCATCCTCAGGAATAAACAGGTGAGGAAACTCATTTATCTGGAGCTCGTTTGACCTCTGTGAAGTGGATCTAATGTGATCCAATGTGGATCCAGTGTGATCCAATGGATTCTTTTGGTCATCTGAGGCTTATAAGAATTCTTATTTTAAGCCAGGCATTGGTGGCACACGCCTTTAATCCCAGCACTCGGGAGGCAGAGGCAGGCGGATCTCTGTGAGTTCGAGGCCAGCCTGGGCTACCAAGTGAGCTCCAGGAAAGGCGCAAAGCTACACAGAGAAACCCTGTCTCGAAAAAACAAAAAAAAAGAATTCTTATTTTATAAAATGGCATAAAAATTTTAGATATATTAGTATTATCAATCAGTATTGAAATCCAAATCATAGAAAAGCAGGTGCAGGTAATGGGTATCAAGGACCTTTGTGTCCTAGCAAAATTACAGATTTTGGTTAAAAGGTAGGTACAATTTTTGTTTAGAGAGAACCCGGATACAGATTGGACAGAGATGTCATTGGCCTGATGAGAAGTTTAAGTTTATATTTATAAGACAACCAAGAAAAATTTAAAATCCTGAGCTTGTGACCCAAACTGCATCAGAACTCTTTTAATATTAAAAATCTGAAATTTTAAAATCTTAATATAACAATATTATAGAAGGGGAAAGTAATCTGAAACATTTATTATTTATGTCAAGAGACCTAGTAGCTTAAGAAAAGTAAGGCTTTTTTTTTTTTTTAATCTATAAAATGAGCTGACAGGTTGGCCATATTGCCTGCATGTGTCTCTGCCGATGCCGTAGAGCCCAGGATAGGTCTCCGGGCCCTGCCCACAGGAGCCAGTGAGCGGCAGCAGAGTAACAAACTCCACAGACCATGCTGTGACCAGAGGCTTGAGTCCCCTGCCCCCTTGAAACAATGCATGAGGTGGGGCTTTCCTGACTTTCCCCTACACAGATGGCCTGAGCGCCTGGCACCCTGTCCATGCTTGAGCCACTGACAGGAAGTGACTTTTTGCTGCCCCTAGCAAAGATGGCGTGAGGTCATATGACCAGTGTGTCTTTGCCCTTATTTAAGATGGCTCCTGACCACATGATTGCCCTTATCAAATATGGCGATTGAGCCATATGACCTGTCTGTTTTGACCTTAGTAAAGATGGGGCCTGCCTAGCCACTTGAAAGAAAGTAGGCTTGTTACAGGCGGGAGGGAGCCTCAGGTGGAGGCAAGTAAGTGGGTACCTTTGGGCGGGACCCTGCCAAGGTATGCCACTAAGCAGGCATGCCACATGAAGCAGTTAGTGGAAGAGGTTTGAGGGAGGAAAGGAAAAGAGTGAAAAGACCATGTCAGAGTGGGGGAAGGCCCTGATTGCTCACAAAAGTCATAAATGTCCGGAAAAATCACGTTTCCCATAGATGAGAGGGGGAAAAAGAATTCTTACAGCCTGTAGCTGTGGGCGTTCCCAGGGCTAGTGGGGTAACAGAATGAGGACCATCACCACACTCAACAGGGGTCGGCTTAGCTTGGCTAAGCAGGAGTCTCAGCACCTAGTACTAGGATTTTCAAGGTGATGAAAATGAAAACCGAGTTCCAAGGGAATCTCATCCATAGGAAAAGGTCAGGGATCATGTCGCAAAAGCCAGAAGGACCTAAAGGAGTTGAGGGTAGCTCCTGAAGGGGTGTAACAACTCAATTTAAACTTACACAATTGCCGCTGGTGGATGAGGTGGTAAGCAATCTGGTGAGCCAGAGCCTGTTGTGGGTAGACTGGATCCAGGATCCTGGCATGCGAGGGGCTGCCAGGAGGGTCTATCTGAGTCACACAGCACCAGTGTAATGATACGGTGGCAATAGAGGGGCCTTAGTGGATTTGGAGGCAAGGTGCCCCACGGCAGGTGAGAGACAGAGATGCCATGCAGTCTGTTATTTATTTTCGCTGTTACCCTGCAAGAAAGCGTCAGGAAACACGACAGAATCTGCTAATAGAGTTTATTAGAAAGGGACAGTGAGTGACCGTACGGAGAAACACGTGTGTGTAGAAGAGGGTTAGATCAGTTATGGCGGCTTTTTATAAGGCGGGGCGTGTCCAGGTAGACGTAGACGCCTGCGTGGCTACATGACATCATGGACCCTGGTCACGCGAGATGCCTTGACCCGGAAATGGCTATCTTGACCTGGAATTGGCCAGATGGATGTGCCCCGGTTGCCAGGTTACGAGATGCCCTGGAATTGGCCAGGTGGGTGTGTCTGCCAGGCATGTGCAAACACGCCCAACCCCCTTCATTCCCAACTCTTTTCCTTTAAAAAAGAAAAAAACTGGATTTGGCTGGGTATGGGGCGACGTTTCTCTCAAAGACTGCTTCCAGCTGAACAGTGGGCATTGGTTAGCTCTTAGGGGGGATGGGAGGGTATCCTGTGGAGTCCTGGGATGATGGTGAGGCGGTCCTGGAGTGATGTTCCGCCGTCCCCTTGTTCTGTAGCTGCTGGAAACTTTCCGTGATGTTGCTGGGAGCCTTCCGTTTGACAAGATACTGTTGACATAGAAAAGCTTAGAGAAAAAGAATCATTATTATTTTATTTTTTGAAGTTGGCATTTATTTGAGGTAGATCTGGCTTGTCCAGACACATAGCATTTATTTGAGGTAGATCTGGCCTTAGTACTCTGCTTAATTTTTATCTGAGACAAGCCTTATTAGAGGTAGTTTATTTAAGGCACCTGTTTTCCATATTGGGTTAGCATTTAGGAAACGCAGGTGATCAGTTACTGAGTATTGAACAATGGTGGATTGTTGTGTTATATTTTTCCTTACCGCCTGGATATTTTGATGGTCCTTTTTGCCTCTGACTCTGTGTGGCCCTGGTTGGGAAATGAGGGGGGGGGGTAATACCTTATTCCTCTGGAATTGGTGACAAGGCAGTGGATCCTGATGTCCTCTGGATCTTGAGTACAAGGCCCTGTTTGTTTTACTGTATATGAAGAGAGATTTTTCTGGGATGGAGGTGAGATAAAGGGTTTTAGATGAGACAGGTGGACCCAATGAGGAAAGCCCTCGAGTTTAGCAGCTGTAGGAGTCACAAGAATTACCTTGAAGGGTCCCTGCCACTTAGGGGAAAGGGGTGAAGGGCGCTGGCCTGGAGGAAAGAGGAGAACTTGATCCCCGATGTGTATCGGAGATGGACAATTGTTGTCACATGGCTGAGGTAGTGAACAGTCTGCGTAGCTCCATAGAATGGACCTTAGGTGACATAACAGAGGCGTTAACAGGCTATCTGGAACAGCTGGAGGGTTGGATAAAAGACCTGGTGTTAGAACTGGCCTTCCATACATTAGTTCAAACGGAGAGATTGAAAGAGGCTTTTTTGGAAGGGCCCTGAGCCTGAGAAGAGCAAGAGGCAATAATCTTACCCAGTCGAGATGAAGTTCCTGTGCCATCTTAGTAAGAATAGTTTTTAAAGACCGGTTGGTACACTCCACCTTTCCTGAAGACTGGGGACGGTATGGAATATGGAAATTCCAGGAAATGTTAAGGGCCTTAGCCAGTGTCTGAGAGACCTGGGAGGTGAACTCCGGGCCATTGTCAGACTGAAGAGAGGCAGGGACTCCAAACCGAGGAATAATTTCTAGGATAAGGAGATCTGCAGCTGTCTGAGCCCGCTTATTGGAAACCGGATAAGCCTCCACCCAATCTGAGAAGGTGTCCTGGAATAGGAGAAGATATTTAGCTTTCCTGACAGTGGGCATATGGGTAAAATTGAGCTGCCAGTCAGACCCTGGAAGGGAACCTCTAGCCTGGTGGGTGGGAAAAGGCTGACTCCTGTACTTGGTATTGGGATCTGTTTTTTGGCAGATCTCACAAGAGGCAGTAATAGTTTTTAAAAACTGTAAGTCCTCAGAGGTGGGCTGCAGGTGAGCCTTTACAAATTGAGACAGAGCAAGATTATTAGGATGAAAGAGCTGGTGTAGATAGGAAAGAATTTGTCTAATGTTTGGAGTTCCCTGTGAGGGTGTGGGCTGCACTGTATGGATTCCCTGTGGTGAGTGAGGTGGGACTTGGCCCTGGAGGGCCGCTGTCCTGGCTGCCTGGTCAGCCCGGTTGTTTCCCCTAGAGATGATGGAGCTATTGGTCTGATGAGACCCCCAATGGACAATTCCTATAGCCCTGGGGAGGTGGGAAGCCTCCAGCATGGCCATTATCTGGCCCGAGTTAGATATGGATCCCCCTTTTGTTGTAAGGAGGCCACGCTCCCTCCAAATAGCAGCATGGGACAGGAGGATATGAAAAGCATACTTGGAGTCTGTATAAACATTTAAAGACTGTCCCTGTGCCAAGTGGAAGGCACGGGTGAGAGCTATCAGCTCAGCCTGTTGATTAGTGGTGTGTGTGGGTAATGCCTGTGCCTCTATTATCCCAGTGTCTGACACTATGGCATAACCCGCTTTACGGGTCCCTTCATAGAGAAAGGAGCTGCCATCCGTGTACCAGGTGTAAGTAGCCTGAGGCAATGTGCCCTCCTATGTGTGTGAAGGGTGAGGTAACAGTTCCTCTAAGGTTTCAGTGCAGGAATGAGAAGGAGAATAGTCAGTGTTAGGTTGAGGGAGGAGGCTTGAAATATTAAGAGGTGGACAAGTCCGGAAAGTAAGTGTGGCATCCTCTAGTAATGCCACCTGGAGAGAAAGAATCCGAGAAGGAGGTAAAGTCTGTAAGCCTTTATAAGTTAAAAGATGGGACAGATTATGGTGAGAGAAAACGGTAATGGATGACCCAAAACTTAGCTTCTTTGATTCCCGAATAAGGAGCTCTGCAGCTGCTAAGGCACGGATGCAAGGTGCTCAGCCCTGACTGGTAAGGTCTAGCTTCTTTGACAGATAGGCTACAGGTGCAAAGGAAGGTCCCAGCTGATTCCCTAAAGTTCCCAGGGCAAATCCTTCCTTTTCTGCTACATAGAGGGAGAAGGGACGGGTTAAGTCTGGGAGATGGAGCGCTGGAGCCTGAAGAAGAGCCTGTTGGAGCCTTTGGAAAGGTTTAGTAACCGGATGAAGGAGGGGCTCATGTGGCGAGCCCTGAGCTGCCTCGTATAAGGGACAAGCCAGGAGAGAAAAAGATGGAATCCACGACCGTAAAAAGCCAGCTATTCCTAGGAAAGACAGAATCTCCTGTTTAGTAGAAGGGACTGTGAGGGATTGGATTAAACGCTTTCTATCTACAGTAATAGCCTTGTAAGTTGGAGTAATGGATAGACCCAAATAGGTGACCTGGGGAGTTGACAGCTGAACTTTAGAAGGAGATTCCCTGTAACCTCGGCTGGATAAGAAATTTAGGAGAGCTGAGGTGTTAGTCTGGCTAACCTGTAGGGACAGGCTACAGAGTAAAATATCATCTACATACTGTATTAGTTTAGAGCCAGGGAGAGACAGAGAAAGCAGGTCAGAGGCCAGAGCCTGACCAAATAGGTGTGGACTGTCTCTGAATCCCTGTGGCAGAACTGTCCAGGTGAGCTGTGTGGAGCGGTGAGTGTCAGAGTCAGTCCAGGTGAAAGCAAAGATATTTTGAGACTGAGGACTGAGAGGAATAGAAAAGAAAGCGTCTTTGAGATCTAGAACTGAGAAATGAGAGGTTCCCACGGGGATAGTGGATAGGAGAGTATAAGGGTTAGGCACTACCGGATGGAGAGGGACCACTGCAGAGTTAATGAGCCGGAGGTCTTGAACCAGGCGGTAGGTTCCATTAGGCTTTTTCACTGCAAGTATGGGGGTGTTAAAAGGTGAGGAGGTTAGTCGAAGCAGCTTTTTCCTGAGAAGATCAGAAATGATAGGCTTAAGTCCTCTTAGGCTCTGGAGTGAGAGAGGATACTGAGCTTGGGTGATATACCTGGCAGGATCTTGTAGCTGTATAATAACAGGCTGATGGTGCCTAGCAATAGAAGGGTTTTGGGTATCCCAAACTTTTGGGTCTACCTGAGAGGCTGGCAAGGGAAAAGAATTGTTAGAGTCAGAAGAGTCAGTGGCTAGGAGAAGGAGGAGAGGGGCTGCTGGCGCGTCTGGAATAAGGTCAATGTGTGGGGCAAAGGAGATGGATGCCCCTACCTTAGCTAGTAAATCCCTCCCCATTAAAGGTACAGGGCAGCTTGGCACCACTAGGAATGTGTGTGTGAGAGGGATGCCTCTAAAAATACAATTAAGTGGTGGTGTCTGATGAGGCAGGTAAGGCTGTCCCCCAACCCCGACAATTGTGAGTTTAGCCGGAAACGTGGGCCCCCAAAACTCTCTCAGGACAGAATACGTAGCTCCGGTGTCCAAAAGGAATGAGATGGGGTGCCCATTAACACTTATAATTACCCTTGGTTCCCTGTGTGAGATGGGAGTGGCCGGGGCAGAAACCAGGCAGCGTCAATCCTCGCTGTAGGCCAAGCCTAAAAAGTCAGCCGGGGGCTGGTCTTCATCTGGCGTTCCTATGTCGCTTGGGACATTAGGACAGTCAGCTGACCAGTGACCCTTCTGGCCACACTTTGGGCAAGGCTTTATTGGTGCCTTTCGTTGGCCGACGGTGCAAGCCCGGGCCCAGTGGCCTTCTTTCCCGCACTTGAAACAGGGACCAGACGGCTTTCGGGGAGCCGATCGGATGCCCGCCAGCATCTGATAGTGTTTCCTTTGGGCTTTTTCATCTCTACCATGGTACACCTTAAATGCTATCGCCAGCATGTCTGCCTGTGGAGTTAGAGGGCCGTTCTCCAAGCGTTTAAGTTTATCCCTAATGTCCGGGAAGCTCTGTGAGACAAAGTGTGTCATCAGTAGCTGCCTGCCCTCAGGGCTTTCTGGATCTAAGCTGGTGAACTGAAGTAGAGCCTTGGTGAGCCGCTCTAAGAAGTGAGACAGATTTTCATCCTTATCCTGAATTACCATCTTTAATTTTTCATAATTAACTGGCTTTAGGGCAGCCTTACGGAGGCCTGTCAGGAGACAGGTAATAAACCTATCTCTGGCTAGACAGCCACCCTGGGTATTGTAGTCCCAGTGTAGCTCTTGGTCAGGAACCGCCTCAGCTCCTGGGGGATGTGCGAGGTTAGTCTGATGAATTTCGTCTGCATGAGTCCTGGCCTGCTCCCAAACCCGCCTGCGCTCCTCAGGAAGTAAATTATTAGAAAGTATCATGAATATATCATGAAAGGTGAGACTATAAGATTGAGTTATATATTGAAACTGTTTAATAAAGGCAGCAGAATTAGAAGTATAAGAACCCAGCTTACTTTCTATCTGAGAGAGTTCTGATAGAGAGAATGGAACGTGAACTTTTATTAGCCCATCCACGCCGGCTACCTCTTGCAATGGGAGAACAGTGGAAGGGTTTGGACAGCTGGAGTCAGGTAATTTAGCAGTTCGAGAGCACGTGGTAGGAGGGGTGAAGGTCGGAGCTAGGGCAGGGCCTTTAGAAATGGCCGCCGCTGAGGAAGAAGCAGCTTTTGTCGAAGGAAGATCAGCTTTAGAGGGAGAAGAGTCCGGAGGAGGAGCTGAAGGGGCAGTTGCTCTAGGAGTGGGAGCCGGAGGTCTAGTAGGTCGGACAGGTGGAGGTTCATTGGCAGGATCTAGAGTCAGAGATTCCGGAGTCAGAGAATCCTCTGGTTTAGGCATAGCTAAGAGCACATGAGCAGGAGAGAAAGAATCCAGAAGAGACGGTTTAGCACTTAGATAAAAGAAACCTATGATATAGGGCAACTCTTTTCATTTGCCTGCACGCTGACAGTAATTAGATAATTCCCGTAAAATATCGGGATCTAGAGAGCCATTAGGTGGCCATTTTTTTGTTGTCTTCTAGCGGATATGTGGGCCATCTCTTAGTACAGAGATGGATCAGCTTATGAGTCTTTATGTAAGGCATTAAGGTGAGAGGCTTTAACGCCTCAAGAAGACAGCCTAACGGAGAAGAAGGGCTGATAGATTTGGAAGCCTTGTCTCCCATGTCTGCAGCGGAGAGGCAGAAAATAAAAACATAAAAATAAAAAAAACTTGATCTGGAGCCAAGGCCTCAGGTGTCCCCAAAACCAAGGGCAGATTTCCTGGCACAGGCTGCTACTTAGCTCGTCAGCTACAAAGCGGGGGCCACTGCCACATGCGGAGAGGATTCCCCGGGAATCCAGACGGTCGCGTCGGTCTCACGTGGCCCCCAGGATGCACCCAACGGCGGTGGTCCCAATGCAAGAAATATCTCAGGCTGCAGACGTGGGAGAAGGCTAAAATGTAGGCCTGTGACAGCGACCAACCGTAGCTGATAAAGACCGTGGCCGGGGGTACCCCTGGTCTCAAGAATGCTCGTGAGACGCTGGACGCTCAATGGTCGTTCTCAGAGATTCAGGAAACCGTTTACGCTGGCCGAAATGTGGGGGGACTCACCAATCGGAGAAAGCGGTGTAGCATGGAAGGTATCGGCCCAGGCAGATGGAAAAGCAGTCTGTCGTGACTGGAGCAGCTTACGGTTTTGCGCAGCAATCCCGGTTTTACAGGTTTCCAGGTGGAATGCTCCTGGAAGCGCCCGCTCGGGTTCGGCACCAGAATGTTAGTTATTTTCGCTGTTACCCTGCAAGAAAGTGTCAGGAAACACGACAGAATCTGCTAATAGAGTTTATTAGAAAGGGACAGTGAGTGACCGTACGGAGAAACACGTGTGTGTAGAAAAGGGTTAGATCAGTTATGGCGGCTTTTTATAAGGCGGGGCGTGTCCAGGTAGACGTAGATGACGTAGCCATGCTGCGTGCCTGCGTGGCTACGTGACATCATGGACCCTGGTCACGCGAGACGCCTTGACCCGGAAATGGCTATCTTGACCCGGAATTGGCCAGATGGATGTGCCCGGGTTGCCAGGTTACGAGACGCCCTGGAATTGGCCAGGTGGGTGTGTCTGCTAGGCATGTGCAAACACGCCCAACCCCCTTCACAGTCAGTGCTCAGTGAATAGTTTTATTTGGTGCGGGGGAGAAGGAAAGGGCAAAGAGATAGAAAGGGGGTGAGGGTGCACACCTTGTGGGAATGGAAAGAAAGTGAGAGGGGGAGGCGGAGCTTTCTTTTTTAAAGGAGACTTTACGTCAGGATGAAGGGCGGGTCCCCATGGGGCGGGCCCCCATAAGGCGGGCCAGAATGCCAACAGGAACCATCCTGTGGCTTGGTATTCAGTGGTGGATTCCAGGGCAGCTCCTTTCAGTGGGTTTTGCTGGGTTCCTCTACCCTTCTGTGGAGCTGCACACAAAACTTAGCTGCTTCTCAGCATAGGCACTGCAGAGAGCAGTGGGTGGGGAAACAGTGGCACTGCAGTCAGAGATGTAAAGCACAGGCTATGCCCACAAGGTCCCTGGCCAAGCTATGCAGAGGAGCAGGAGGAACAGATGTCTTTTTCCTGCAGCCTTGTCCATTAGCAGTTTGGCGGACAAGGGAGTTCTGTTCTCTACCTTGGATGAGGACATTATCTTATGCAGTTTATTTTCTGAGGTGTTTACCACTCTTGTTTGAGGAGATCCAGAAGTAAAGGGACACCTGGTTTCATGTCAGATGAGCTACCAGTTTCCTTTGCCACCATAAGAGAGTCCCTCATCCTCTGGAAATGATTGGATCTGGAGATCTATTGGAGTGAACTTCCATGTTCATTTTAGTTCTCAAGTTCACACTGTGGTCAGCTGTGAATAGGCAGGGGCAAGTGCCAAACCGTCCTAAACATTGTTCTTCTCACATGTGCTGCTTCCGTCTAATGAGAAGATTGAATTCTATTAATGTTTGTGGCTCTTTGAACAACTCTGTCTCAGTGAACTGCAAATGACCCTTCTGGTATGCTGAGGTGTCTCCGGAGGTGGATGGGTCACTGACCCTGAGAAAGGAAGATGCCATTGAAGGTTCCCTTCCAGTGTGTAGACTCCAGATGTTTGATATACACATGACCTGCCTTCCTGTCCTTAGACATCTTCTACAGCCCAGCACTGAAGCACGCTCAGTTTCTAGAGTGAGTTGTGATTGCTTTTCAAATTTCTTGGCCATATTCTGTCTGTGGTTTCCCAAAAGAAACATCAGGAAGTTCTTTTCATAGCCAACATGGCCTCTGTTTCATATTTTTCCTTCCCTTTGAGTCCAGTAAAGATACCAGGTTTCTAGCATTCATGCACATTGAGAATGACAGTTATGCTTTTTTGAGTTGGCTACTATTTTCTGGGGATCCTCCAAACATGTATGTGAACCCACATAGTGTCCTAATGTCTTCCATATCACAGCCACTTAAGAGTTTAAGGTGGGTGTCTGGGTGTTTGTGGGTTGGTCAGGGTGTGGAGTTAGTGGTAGTTGAGGTGGAGAGGAAATGATTCAGGAGCTGTTTCTGCATTTTTGTGCAACTTCCTTATAACTTGCAGGTGTCAGAGGCTGATGTTCAAAATTTCCTTAATTCAAACTGAAATCTACCTGTTTCTTCTTGGGTGTGTATTGTGGGAAGTACCAGGAAGGTAGAGTTGAAATACCCAAACCTTCCTGAACATTCTGAAATCTCAGAAACTGGGTATTAACTGTTCTGATCTCACTATCTCTAGGTCTGGGAGTAGGATGTAGAGGATTTGACAGTTTCCATGGCAGAAGGAAGATTGGACAAGCAGAAAAAGAGTTGGATTTGTGCTTTGTTTCTATATGCTTAATATTTTGGCATACTAATCTTTAAAAAAAAGTTTAACGGTTGGAAAGATGGCTCAGTGATTTAGAGCACTTGCTGTTCTTATAGAGGACTTGGGTTAGAGTATCAACACCCACATGGTGGCTCATAACCATTTACAACCCCGGTTTCAGGGACTCTGATGGCAAAACACTCATAAACATAAACTAAACTAAACAAATCTGTTTTTTTTTTTAAATTTTCACTAGGGCTGGGAGTATCTCTCAATGGTTAGAGCACTTGCTTAGCATGCATAGGTTCTTCGGTTTGATCCCAACACTATCATAAAGTAAAAGTTTTAGCCTTGAACCTTGAAATATGACCTGGTACCATGGTTTTGTTTGATGTTTTCACACTGAACCCCCTCTACCACACTGAGGTACCAAGAAGCTGGGCACTCCCCCCCCCTCCAATTTAAGGCTCCATGATGCTATTTGGTGACTTCATCTTTCTTTTTACTTCCTTAGATACTCATTTTAGCTTAATATCACTTAGGTAAAATCACGGAAGGCAAGGTAGATAAAAACTTCCTGGACTTCATATTCTTTTTTTTTTTCCTTTTGGTTTTTCGAGACAGGGTTTTCTTTCGCTGTGAGCCATGGCTGTCCTGGAACTCACTCTGTAGACCAGGCTGGGCTCAAACTCACAGAGATCTGTCTCTGCCTCCTGAGAGCTGGGATTAAAGGCATGCACCACAACTGCCCAGCTTTGGACCTCATATTCTTGTGTTGGTTGTAGGTTCTTTGAATTTCCATGTCTCTAGGGTGATCCTGGGAATTGGTTCTAAGCTGAGTCTGTTGTAACCCTTGGACCAGTGTGATTGCTCCTTAATCAGGTTCAGCTTTGGGAAGGTAGGGAGTCCACGAACTGGGTGTTGAGAGCCTTTGAAGTCAGGTGGACTGCACGTGGATTTAATTCCACTTAGTGCTTTATTAACTGTGGACAGTTGGTATGAGTTCTCAGAGCCTCAGTTCCAGTATCTACAACATGATGAGGAGACCCCAAACAGTTCTGATAGCTGACTGGTAGCAAGTACTTGACACCGAATGAATCATCAGCATCTCTAGAGATTAGCTATAATTGACATCATTTTTCATATAGAGACGTTGTAAGTAGCATGGTCACATGGATGTACCTCATGATTGTCAGAGTTGGGATTATGAACAGGCGTGGCCCACTCCAGAGCCTGTGTCTGTATAACTCATGACAGTTTAACAAGGATTAATGGAAGAAAGGGTTTAAAGTACCGGGGTTAGTGCTTGTGAAACAGCAGTCACTCATCAATGGCAGCTATTACCACCAGAGTAGAGGGGTCTGTCTTCCCTGAAGTGACTGGCTTTGACTTTGTGTGTGGAAAATGCTGCCCTCAGACAGAGTGAGGTGGGAGTGAGATGGGATCTTTCCACTAAACTAGGGTTTGCAAGGTGTCAGGGTTTCTTATAGTCCTCTTCTGTTAGACAGGGTTAATTGGCAAACATCTTGATCCCAAAGTTGCCTGACAGGCCCTGAAAAGAAAATATGGGCACTGCAACTGAGTGGCCTTAGGGAGGGGCTCCCACAAGAACCTTTCTTCAGAGATTCTGGCCTAACATCTTGCCTGTTTGCTTAGGGTGAGATAAGCCATCAGTGGAGAATAGTGAGGCCTCTACCTGAAGCAGCACAGGAAGGAGGAGACCTGCAGGTGGGAGGGGGGGGAGGGGAGGAAGCCCTTTGTTGGCCTCAAAGGAAGCAAGCAGAAAGCTGCCTGTTTCCCTTGCCACCTGTGCTTTGGCTCTCTGCCCTGCCAGGTAGACAGCTTGGCCAGTGAGTTGTCTGACACTTCTGCCCCATCGCAGGCACTGGCCAGGTTATGGCTACTAGCCTGGTTTGTCAGAGTCTGAGGGACCTGGGTTCCTATCACTCATACCCCCACTTTTCAGCTGTGTGACCTTAGCAGTCGTCTCACCTTTTCTGACCTCAATTTTTTCACTTCTGAGAGATTTGCAAGGATCAAATGAAATGAAATGCACAAAGCCCCTAGAATGGCAGCTTCCATACTGCAGTGCTCAGTGAACACCTATAGTCCAGTTGGTACAGATGAGTGGAGAAATATAAGATACCATCCCTTCTCTTTAAGGGGTTATGATCTAGAAAGGGTGCAAGCTAACACATCAAGCACTGCATACCTGGCACAACCCTAGCCACCATGTCACAGGCAGTGAGAGCTTTGGGGTTTGGAATAGCCAAGCTACTTAGGGACTTCTTTCTGACCAAGTGATCATGCCCATGTGCAAAAGCTGGAGAGAAAGGTGAGCAAGCCCTCTAGGGTGTTGGAACAAGACCAATATGTAGGTTGAGGTTAGCTTGTAAAGGGCTTATGCCTATGTCATGTTAAGGGGCTTGGGGTTCCTTAGAAGGTTTTTGAGGGGAGAATGCCATTGATTTGGAGACTTATTCTGACACTTGATTATAAAGTAAGATGTTTGAACTTTGTAAACTGTATAATGATTGTAGAGGAGTTTCCATACTAGTAAGTGTGACTTTATCTATCTATCTATCTATTTATCTATCTATCTATCTATCTATCTATCTATCTATCTATCTATCTATCTATTTTTTACAAAATCTTACTATATAGCCCTGGCTGGCTTGGAACTTCCTATGTATACAGGTTGACCCCAAACTCACAGAGATTCTTCTGCCTCTGTCTCTTGATTATTGGGGCTAAAGATGTGCACCACCATGTCCTTCTAAAACACAGTTATTGAAATTTTCCCAGGGGCCTGCCCTGAGAAGATTTCTCCCAGAGTCCTGGGGAAGATGCTATGGCTGGCATGGGTTAATCTGAGGGAAAAGAATCTAGGTACACCATGCTCTTTTGTCTGTCCACTTTATTTCTCTAAGGCAAAGTTCTATCTACACAGCTTCAGTTTTGTCCTCATATTTAGCTTCTCTCTGTCCCTTTTCTTTTGTCCTCTCATAGGCCTAACTATTCTGCTATTGATCTCATCTTCGTCCTCCGTTCCTCCATTCCCTGTCTGTCCTTCCTCTTCTACTCTCCGGACCTGACTCAAGTCCACCTGCAAGCTACAAAAACTTTTCCTTGCTGCTTTTCCTTGGGCCGAGCCACTCTTACCCTAACCTGGACTTAAGAATTCTGTCCCAGTCTTCACTCCACCTGATTATGCAAAAACCCTTTTGTCCTGAGTCAATAGCTCTGGGATGCCACTAGGTCTGTGAGAGAAAGGGATGGTCTAAGTTTCATTTGCACAAGAAATAAAGCTATGCATTTACACATGTGCCTAGGCCTAGGAGACAGGCGTTGTCTCTGTAGGGGTGTTACCTAGTACAGATCAGCCATAGGTCTGAGAAGCTTATAATGTTTGCTGTTATGGCCTAGGAGTTATGGGTGCATAAGAAACTGATAGTAGGAAACAGCTGATATATTAAAAGCCAAATAACATCAAATATTCCTTGATAGTTGACTTCTCCTCTAGAAGGATTCCTTGATCTTTCAAGGTATACCTTTATCATATGCAGCTGAATCTCTATTTCATATTCTTGCAGCCTGCAGCACACAGGAATTTTTGTTTTACTCATAAAGTTAAAGAATGCATTTGAAGGGAATGTGGAGGTAGAGGTATCATTTAAGAAGCCATTAAACCTCTTACTTACTGTTGTCAGAGGCTTTACCTGTGTGTGAGGGAGGCTGCAATCTGATAATTCCTTAGCAGTTTGAATTGTGTAATATACCTCCCCAGGGCACATGACCTTGAAGTATCAGGAGAAATGGGGACATTACTGAACCTTTCAGGAAAGGATTGGTTTTTATTATTATTATTCTTTATGTGTATGAGTGCTTTGCTTGCATGTATGACTGTGCACCTCATGATGCCTGGTGCCCTTGGAGGTCAGAAGAAAACAAGGGATCCCTTGAAATTGGAGTTACAGATGGTTGTGAGCCTGGGAACCGAACCTGGGACCTCTGCAAGAGCCTCTAGTGCTCTTAACGGCTGAGTCATCTCTCTACATCCAGGAAGGAGTGGCTATTGGATGAATTTCAGTTTTATATCATTCTTGTTCTTCAGTCATCCAAAAAGGACAAAAATAACTATGCCCTTCTTATTCTCTGCAGATGCAGAATTTTCAAACATAGAAACTCTCTCAAATAAGAGGTGTTATCCAGACTGGTCCCCCAATTCTAGACTCAAGGAATTCTGCCATTGACTCCCAAGTAGATGTGGCTACAGGTGCATGTCACTGGCTACAGATTCTTTTCCTACTTTTGCAATTTGCAAAATCATCTTGCAAGAGTTATCTGATTCTTCCCAGAATCTTTGAAGGCGGCTAGGCAGGTGCTTGTCTGGGCAAGGAGATATTTTTTTTTCCCCCAAGACAGGTTTTCCCTGTGTAATCCTGGCTATCCTGGAACATGTTCTGTAGACCAGCCTGGCCTTGAACTCAGATACTCACCTGTCTCTGCCTCCTGAAAGCTAGAATTAAAGGTGTGTGACTCTACTGCCTGACTGTATGATGTCTTACATTTCTTTTCTTTTCTTTTCTTTTTCTTAAGAAATTTTCTACTCACTCCTCATGCTATCCACAGACCCCCCCCCCTCCTCCCATCCCCAGCCCTCTTTCCCAAGCCACCCGCATCCCCACATCCCCCAAATTGAGGTCTCCCATGGAGAGTCAGCAGAGCCCAGCTCACTGAGCCTAGGCAGGTCCAAGCCCCTTCCAAGGCTGTGCAAGGTGTCACACCACAGGCACCGGATTCCTAGAAGCCTGCCCATGCACCAGGGACAGATCCCGATCCCCCTGCCTGGGTGCCCACATAAAGAAGTTGGAGAAATCTCACACTAGTGACTTAACAGCACAACTGAAAGCTCTAGAACAAGAAGAAGCAAACTCACCCAGGAGAAGTAGATGCCAGGAAATAATCAAATTGAGGGCTGAAATCAATAAAATAAAAACAAAGAGAACAATACAAAGAATCAATGAAACAAAGAGTTGGTTCTTTGAGAAAATCAACAAGATAGATAAGCCCTTATCCAAATTAACCAAAAAGCAGAGAGAGAGAGAGTGAGCATCCAAATTAACAAAATCAGGAATGAAAAGGTGGACATAACAGACAGTGAGGAAATCCAGAGAATCATCAGGTCATACTTCAAAAACCTGTACCCCACAAAATTGGAAAACTGAAAGAAATGGACGATTTTCTGGATAGGTACCAAATACCAAAGTTAAAGCAAGACCAGATAAACTATTTAAATAGACCAATAACCCTAAGGAAATAGAAACGGTCATTAAGTCTCCCAACCAAAAAAAAAAAAAAAAAAAAAAAAAAAAAAAAAAAAAAAAAGCCCAGGACCAGATGGTTTCAGCACAGAATTCTACCAGATTTTCAAATAAGAGCTAATACCAATATTCTTCAAATTGTTCCACACCATAGAAACAGAAGGAACATTACCAAATTCTTTTTATAAGGCTATAGTTACTCTGATACCGAAACCGCAAAAAGATGCAACAAAGAAAGAGAACTACAGACTAATCTCCCTCATGAACATTGATGCAAAAACACTCAGTAAAATACTGGTAAACTGAATCCAGGAACACATCAAAACAATTATCCACCATGACCAAGTAGGCTTCATCCCAGGGATGTAAGGATGATTCAACACCTGAAAATCTGAAAAAATGTAATACACCACATACATTTTCAATTAAAAGGAAAAAGATGAACAAACAAAACCTACAGTCTAGAGGAAAACTCCAGAGACTATTCCACACTATAGTCCTACCATCTTAGGAAAGATGCTTGAGAACAAAAGCAGAGCTTAAGATGCAGTTTAGACTGTCCTTCAGGATGAAATAATAAAATTAAGGTATAATTAGGAAAAAATATCAATAAAGGCAAAATATGTCTGTGTCTCCAGGAGGTAGGGGGAGAACCAATGTTTCCTGCTTTGCAATTTTTCATAATAAACCTGTGAGATCATTCCCCTTCTTCAGGACCCTACATATCTGGCTGTTTCCTGTCCTTCCCTCTGTTCTCTCTGGCTTTCCTGTAACATGTATACCCTACTTCCTTTCTTTCTCTCCTCTTTAATATCTTTCTTCCTCACCTCTTATGATCCCCTTTTAGTTCATTACTTGCACACAGATCATTTTAAATCTAGGTTCTGCATGTGCAAGAAAGCATGTGACATTTTTCTGAGTCTGGTTTATTTTGCTTAACATGATTTCCAGTTCTCTCCATTTTCCTGTGAACATCATGATTTCATTTTTCTTTATGGCTGAATAAAATTCCATTGTGTGTATGAGCCACAGTGTCTCCATCCATTCATCTTTTGAGGAGCATTTGGGCTGTTTCCATTTCCTGGCTACTGTGAATAGCACAGCTAATCACATATGTGCATGCATCTCAGTTGACTTGAGTTTTTCAGAGAGATGGCCAAGAGTGGAATAGCTCTGTCATACGGTAGGCCTACTTTTAGTTTTTTGAGAAACATTCACACTGATTTATATAATGGGTGTACCAGTTCACACTCCCATGAGCAGTGCATATAAGGGTTCCCTTTTCCACATCCTCACCAGCATCGCTTGTTCCTAGTTTTCTTGATGATAACCACTCTGACTGCAGGAGATAGATACTCATAGCAGTTTTACTGTGCATTTACCCCATGACTGATGGCTGAGCATGTTAACACTTTAAAAAGTTAAACATGTTTAAAAAGTTAAACACTTTTTCAGATATTATTTTGGCACTTATATTTTTTTATTTCTGAGAACTGTCTATTCAGGGGTCTTTAGCTCATTTATTGATAGGACTTTTTTTTTTGGTGTGTTTAGTCAATCTCTCTCTCTCTCTCTCTCTCTCTCTCTCTCTCTCTCCCTCCCCCCCTCTCCGTCTCTCCCTCTCTCTGATGAGGTGATACCATTTATACTATGCCCTTTAATCAACTGTAGCCCAGGCTGACCTCACATTCACTATGTCAAGGATGAGTTCAAACTTCTGATCTTCTTGCCTCTACCTTTCAAGTGTTGGAATTACAGATGTGCACCAAACATGGTCAACTTCATGGGACCCTGGGGATTGAACTCAGGGATTTGTACATGCCAAGCAAGAACTCTACCAAGTGAGCTATATCCCTAGGTCCCACAGTTTTTTAAATGTGTCAATTCCTTGTTTGATGTTGGCAAACTATTTCCCTCTTTCTCTGAGTTATTTCTTCACTTGACTGGTGGTTTCCTTTGCATTGCTGGTGCTGTTTTATTTTATACAGTCCCATTTTCCAGTTTTTTGGATTTAAAAAATATGTTATTTAAACTTTTCCCCGTTATTATGATTACTATATATACGGCTATTTTGCCTGCTTGTGTATCTGTACACACATCTGTATATGTGTGCAGTGTTCTCGGAGGCCAGAAGTGAGTGCTGAATTCCCTGGAACTGGAATTACAGATGGTTGTGAGCCACCATGTGGGTGCTGGGAACTGAAGAGAAGGCAGTGTTCTTAACTACTGAGCCACCTCTCCAGCTCCATATTTTAAAAATAATTTTTAGTTTTAAGTTTCTATCAGATTTTATTTATTTGTGTGTGTCTATATATTTATGTGGGTACATGAGTGCCATGGCACACTTGTGGAGGTCAGAGGACAATCTGTGCCATGAGGGTCTTCAGGGATTGACTCCAGATTGTCAGGCTTGGCAGCAGACACCTTTCCCACTGAGTCACTTCACAGGTCTCATTTTTGAGATCTTTTTGCTATAAGAATCCTTTTTAGCAAGTTCTTTCTCGTGTCTTTATCTTGAGGTGTTTTGCCTATGTTTTTCTTAGCAATTTCAAAGTTTCAGGCCACCAAGCCTGGCCTAAGATGTTTCTGGTAATGACAGACTTGCCTTTTCATTTTAAAATTTGTGATATTGAATACAGTATGGATGCTATGTAAATGCAGCATTAAGGGAACCATGACAGATAAATGTTTACATCAGTGCATATACTATAATTTTTTAGTTTCCTAGCTTTTCCCCATATTTACTCTTCTTTAAATATATATACTTAACTTTTGGAAGTTAAGATTCCTTTATGAAGGAGAATATGTGGTATTTATCTGAGCCCATGATACATCACTCAGTGTAATATTTTGCACTTCCATTCATCTCCTGCAAATTTTATAATTTCATTTTTCTTTATGGTTGAGTACAATTTTATTATGTAAATGTACTACGTTTTCATTACCCATTCATCTGTTGTTGGGCATCTAGGTGTGTTCCACTTCCTTGCTATTGTGAAAAGAGTTGCAGTGAACATGGATGTGCAAGTGTCTGTGCAGTAGGATACTTCAGAGAAAGAATTAATATCTGGGGTATATAAAAAAATACAAAAATCAACATCATTCCCCCTTCAACTGCCTATTGATAAAAGGTCAAATAAACTGGACAGTTCTCAAAGGAATAAATATAAAGAGCCAATGTATATTTTAGAAAGTATTCAACATCCTCAGCCTTCAGGGAAATGCAAAGTAACATTGTTTTGAGATTCTATCACACCCAAGTCAACATGGACATCACCAGGAAGACAAATGGCAGCAAAAACTGGTGAGGATGTGGAATGTTGATGTAGTGTAAATATACATGGAAACCGTGTGGAGATGTCTCAAGAAACTTTATGGTTAAAATAGATTAACCATATGGCTCAGCTATACCACTTCAGAGCATATGCCCAAAGAACTCTATAGCCGGCCTCAAACTTTTTTTTTTTTTTTTTTTTTGCCAACCCTATTTTTCTCAGTGTACCTTAAAATAAGATTTATTTAATTTTTGATTACGTGTATACATACATTTCTGTGTAGGCGAGTGCAGGTGTCTCAGGAGGCAGGAAGATAGTAGATCCCCTGGAGCTGGACTTACAGGCTCAGTGCTGGATACTAAATCCAGGTTCTCTGCAAGAGCAACATGTGCTGTCAGCCACTGAGTCCTCTCTCCAGTCCTTTCAATAAAGCCTTAAAAGTGTTAACATAGTTCCCTAACCCGTCAAGAACTTGGCTTTTTCAAAACAGTTCAGCTTGTCTGCAGAGATGGTTCAGCCACTAAAGCTAAGACTCACAACTAGAAAGACACTTGTTAATAAAGATACAAAATCATTTTTAAAAGTTTGATGCCATTCATAATGCCATGTCTTAAATTTCTGCCACTAGTCTGTTGAATTATTGCAATACACCCATTTCAGCTCATCCTGGGAGCTCATCGCTGCCTTTGTGATTAGGACTCTGTTTAAGTGGTGTATGCTGCTGCTGCTGCTGCTGCTGCTGCTGCTGACAACGGAAACCATTAACTTTGGTTTTATTCAGGGTTTGCCTGTCTCTCAATAACTGCCCTTCACTTTAAACATGGGACTTGAACAGTTTTTCCTTCTGTCTGTCTGTCCAGGCCCTATAGGATGATCATTTGTGGGAGCCCGTTCTCGGGTTCCTCGTAGCTTTACCCAGCAGGTCCGCATAGAGGATGATTAGGACCACGGGCCTGAGTGCAGGTGTCTGAGATGGTCTGCACTTGGCTGTGCTGGGGGAGGAGGTCATTTGCTCCACCCCTTGGCGGCTCTATAAAAACCCTGGGGCAGAGACAGTCAGGGCCCGTTGGAATAGGTTCCAGGCTCTCTCTGAGGCTATCCTTTATTTTCTATCTGTTTATCTCCGCGATATTCTCCGCAATAAATCCTTCTATCTAATATTTCCTGCTGCTCACACTCAAGAAAACTCTGGGAAGCTGTGGGGTTGGTGGGAAAACGCCCCACAGAATGGCGCCATGAACAGGGACTAAAAAAAGAAAAAAGGGGGACTAAAGGAAAAAGAAAAAGGGGGGACTAAAGAAAAAAAGGGGGACTAAGACAAATGAACAGGGACTAAAGACAAAGTAATAGGGACTAAAGATAAAGGAAAATAATAGTTTCATTACAGAGTTTTTGGCGAAAGTGTGGGTCAGCCCTGCCAGTGGAAAGGCATGCCGGTGTTATGGAAAATATATATTTTATATATATATATATATATATATATATATATATATTGAGGGGCAGGGGTTTTATCCTCGAGAGAAAAGGAAAGCGGACTGGAAGGATGTCCGATGCTGCAGCGCAATTCTCTTCTGTCAAAATTTTCTATCTTCTATCCCCTTCTCAATTTCTAGCTGTGAAAAATAAGTATAAGGTATAGGGTAGTAATATAGTTTAGGAAAAACTTAGAAGTGTAAGATTGTGTAGAAAAATTAAGTAAGGCAACTAGACAGAAAAACTCTTCAATTTTCTAACTTTGGGGGCTATGAATGCAAACTGGGGGAAAAAATCTTTCTTTGGGCTTTACGGGTGGTAAAAAAGCTCTACTTTGAGCTTATGGGGAAGAAAAGGTTTCCTATGGAAGCTTTTGACCTGGGGACAGCTGAAATGCTAAGTCCAAGTGGCAGGAGAAAGTAAATTTCTCCCTGAGGCAAAAATGGGAGTGTAAAAAGTCAAAGTTTAAAGTTGGGAAGTTTTGGGAAAAGTTGGTCTTTCTCTCTCCTGGGGAAAAAAAATCTTTCTCTTAAACTATAAAGCTTTTCTTGGAAAATTTGGGGGGAAAACTCTCTAAAAAGCCTTAATCTTTTTCTTAAACTTAAAAACTAAAGCCTCTAACCTTCGCTCTCAGAAGGACGAGATTAGAATCACCTGGAGATACTAGTGTGAGAAATACCTTCGAGTCACTTTAAGAAAAAACAAAGACCTCTTAATCAAAATGGGGCAGGAAAATAGTAAGCAAACCTTTGAAGAGTCACTTGTAGAAAGACTAAAAAACCAAGGCGTTGAGGTGGAACTACAACCAGTACAGAGGTTCTTAAAGTTTGTAGAGGAATTGTGTCCCTGGTTTTCTGACTATGGGAAGCTGAATGAGGATTCCTGGGAGAGAATTGGAGTCGAAATAAAAAAAAAATACTATGAAAAACACGGGCCAGAAAATATTCCCGTGGAAGCCCTTGGCCTGTGGGCATTAATCCGGGATAATTTAGATCCTAACCCTGAAAAGCAGGGAGGGATCATTCCCTAAGGTAGATGAGGCAGAGACAAAACCCTCTGCTCCGCCAGCAGAACTTGAAAGCCCTTGTACTACACCATTTAAACAGGGTCCGGTTTCTCTTGACCATGACACTAAGTTTAAGGAACAAAAATCTTGGAATAAGACAAGGGAGGAACTGAAAAACTTGAAAAGCCTAGTAATTTCTCTTACTCAAAAAATAGAAACTCTCCAAGTCTCTCCTCTTCCCTCTGTAGGGGTGGAACTAGACTCACCTGGGAAGGCATCTTTTAGAATGGAAAAGCCACCTGTAATTGCCATAGCGCAGAGATCCTCTGAGGCAATGCGAACCCTCGGGAAGCTGCTAGTAAGGGGGAAGAAATTCAAGGCTTTCAAATGTTCCCTGTCCTGGAAGAGCAGGACCGCCAGGGTAATATCATAAGAGTGCATGCTCCCATTCCTTTCAAACAGCTTAAGGAGTTAAAAACAGCATGTAGTCAATATGGCCCGACTGCTCCTTTCACAACAGCATTGTTAGAA
>CABHPP010125083.1:11009-26808 GCA_902168425.1 Peromyscus attwateri | reverse complement strand
AAGGTGATGACTCATTCACCCACAAGAATTTCAGTAATAAAGATTGGTCAGAGACTTGCACAGTTAATCTTACTTCCTCAATTACAAACAAAAAATCCAATTAAAAGAGATAAGAGAGGAGAGGCTGGATTCGGTTCGTCAGATGCCTATTGGCTACAAGCCATAGGACCACAACATCCAGAACTTACATTAGTCATAAATGGGAAAAATTTCTCGGGTCTTTTAGATACAGGCGCAGATTTATCTGTTATATCTGCTAGTCAATGGCCTGCTATGTGGCCCAAAATGGAGACTATTACACAGCGGCAAGGGATTGGTCAAACTCAGTGTCCCGAGCAGAGCAGCAATGAGCTCTCCTGGAGAGATGAGGAGGGTCATGAAGGGACTTTTCGGCCATACATTGTCCCTCACTTGCCAGTAAATTTGTGGGGTCGAGATGTTATGAGCCGTATGGGAGTATACTTATATAGTCCCGATACAACTGTCTATGAACAAGAAGTTCCTGACCAAAAGTTAATGGAAAGGTCATCTTTAACCCCTAATGAAACTAATAAGGAAGGTATGGAGCATTTTTAGGAAGGGTCATTGAGCAGCCTGTACTCCATGCAGATCCTATAACCTGGAAATCCGATCAGCCTGTATGGATAGATCAATGGCCCCTAACAGAAGAAAAAAATACAGGCTGTCCAGTAGTTAGTACAGGAGCAGCTGGATAGTGGTCATATTGAACCTTCTAATTCTCCCTGGAATTCTCCTATTTTCCTCATCAAAAAGAAGTCAGGGAAATGGAGATTATTACACGATTTGAGAAAGATTAATGAAACCATACAACCAATGGGAGCTTTGCAGCCTGTTTTGCCTATCCCTACTGCTATACCAGAAAGCACGTATAAAATTATTTTGGATTTGAAAGATTGTTTTTATACCATTCCTTTAGCCCCCCAAGACTGTCAAAGATTCGCATTTAGTGTTCCCTCAGTCAACTTTAAAGAACCCATGAAAAGATTCCACTGGAAGGTTTTGCCCCAAGGAATGGTCAGTAGCCCAACACTGTGTCAGAAATTCGTAGCTCAAGCTATCCAGAGAGTTAGAGAGCAAGTTCAACAGGCTTATATTATTCATTACATGGATGATATTTTGCTTGCGCATAAAGACGAAATTTTGCTTGACACTTTTGGATGACTTCAGCACTGTCTTACCCGTGCAGGGTTAATTATCACTCCAGAGAAAGTGCAAAGACACTTGCCTTTTCAGTATCTAGGACATGTATTATACCTGAAGGTGATAAAGCCTCAAAAACTGGAAATAAGAAAGGATGAGTTAAAAACTTCAAATGATTTTCAAAAATTATTGGGGGAGATTCAATGGTTGCACCCTTATTTAAAAGTATTTACTGGTGATTTGAAACCTTTAAGTGATATTTTAAAAGGAGATAATGACCCTAATTCACCCAGAGAGTTAACTGAAAAAGGTAGACAAGTTCTTCTGCAAGTTGAAAAGGCTATTCAAAACCAGCAAGTACATTACATTAATTACGCCCTACCTTGGTATGCACATATTTTGCCCACTAGACATACTCCTACAGCAGTATTATGGCAATACAAGCCTCTCTTATGGCTACATCTTCCTGTTTCACCAGCCAGAGCATTAAATCCATACTATGAGTCTGTAGCTTGCTTGGTACAAAAAAGCAGAATTGAGTCTAGACGTTATTTTGGTAAAGAACCTATGGTAATTAATGTTCCTTTTACAAAGCAGCAAGTTGATTGGCTTTTTCAAAACAGTGATTCTTGGGCAATTGGTTTTTCTCAGTTTTCTGGCCAAATTGCTAATCAATTCTCAGCTGATCCATTATTGCAATTCGTTCAAATGCATTCCTTTGTATTTCCTAAAATCATTATGAAAGACCCCGTAGAAGATGCTGTGCTAGTTTTCACTGATGGATCTTCTAATGGAAAGGCTGCTTATGTTATTAATGGAAAAAGTTATGTAGTACAAACAACCCCAGCCTCTGCACAGAGAGTGGAATTACGGGCAGTGAACATGGTTTTTCAGGTTCTTGAAGACAGATCATTGAACTTATATACAGACAGTCAATATATTTATAGAGCTCTTCAAGTCATAGAAACTGTTCCCTATATTGGCACTAATAACAACCAAGTCCAAATGTTGTTTCAACAAATTCAAGACGCTGTTCACAAAAGAAAGCTGCCATGCTTTGTGGTCCATATTAGAGCTCATTCCAGTCTTCCTGGTCCTTTAGCTGAGGGTAATGCAATGACTGATAAGCTAACAAAGATAGTAGCATTATCCCAAGTGGAAATGGCTCAACAGTCACATGCTCTTCATCATCAAAATAGCAAAAGCTTAAGAAAGCAATTCAATCTTACCAAAGAAGCAGCTCATCAAATAGTTAAACGATGTGGGATATGTCCAAAATATCTTCCTGTCCCTCACTTAGGGGTAAACCCTCGAGGTCTTCTTCCCAATCATCTATGGCAAATGGATGTTACGCATATTGCAGAATTTGGTAAATTAAGATATGTACATGTGACCATTGACACTTATTCAGGATTTTTAATGGCTAGTGCACAACCTGGGGAAGCTACAAAACATGTAATTATGCACTGCTTGAAGTGTTTTTCGTATATGGGTTTACTAAAAATTATTAAAACTGATAATGGTTCTGGATATACTAGTAAGGCATTTCAACAATTTTGTACCCAATGGGAAATCGTACATAAAACAGGTATTCCTTATAATCCTCAGGGACAAGTTATTGTGGAAAGGGCTCATAGCAGTCTTAAAATACAACTTCAAAAAATAAATGTAAAACAGGAAGAAATTTACCCTCAATTGCCACATAATGCATTAAATCATGCTCTTTTTGTTCTGAACTTTTTGAATATGGATGTCTATGAACAGTCTGCCGCAGATAGATTTTGGCACAGTGGCACCCAAGCGACTGTTGCTCAAGTGAAATGGAAAGATCCCTGCTCGGGATTATGGAAGGGTCCTGATCCTGTTTTAATATGGGATCGAGGACATGTTTGTGTTTTTTCACAAGAGGAGAATGAAGCTCGGTGGTTACCGGAGCGTCTGGTAAGGAGCGTGGAACTAAGGAAGGGTCAGCTCCAATGACGTTCCTATAAAGGAACCAGAATGAAAGTTGCTCAATTAGTATTTCTGAGGTTTTGTCACTGGTTTATGCAAACAGTGAGGAAATAGAGTTCAGAGCTGTGCTGCTTTTGGCTTTACTAGCTCCTTTAGAAAAATACTTTATATCACCTAATAGCTGTGCAGTATTTGGCAAAGAGCTTTACAGCAGCTAAATACGGTAATTTCACCCTCAGCGTGAAGTGAAGTTTTTTGGTAGAACAAACCAAAAGTACTGCTGTAATAGAAATGTTTGTCTGAATTGAAGTACTTAAGAGAGCTATTATGAATTTGGGTGAAGGGACAGCCTCTAGTTAAAAACCGTCTACCACTGACAGTGCATCTCTACCAGTTCAGGAACAGCTGAGAGAACTCGGCAACTTTGGGGTGTGGCTTTGTCCCGAGAATGTTACAGTCCCCTAGCAACAACTATCACAGTTCTATAACAACAACACTCACTAAATCCCAGTGTTTTATAGCAAAGCTGACTATAAACTCTAAACTTTAGAAATGATGTACGTACTTCCTGTCTAGTTAAAAGAATCTAATAGAGATAGTGATAATAATTAAGAGTATGAAGTAGAAAAAGATGAAAATAAGATATGTGAGTTTGTAGAAATTATTCTCTTGTTATATCTCTGTGTTAAGAAATCTTTGGGTGTTTGCTAAATTAGATATATGCTAATGGTAGCCCTATATAAGTTTGTAAAATAGACCTATAGAGTTCCTTTAAGAATATAAGCTTGCAAGAAATATCTAAGGTAGTCTTAAGACATGTAGTAATAAGCTTGTAAGAAGTAAAGATACTAGTTGTAAATGTAAGTTTAAATAAGAAATAAGAAGATGGAATGAATATAAGAAGTATATAAGAAGTAATAAGAAATATATTTGCTAAAGTACTTCTATAGTTAAGGAGTCTAAATAAGTAGATGTTAATACGTTATATGTGAGTTTGTAAAAAAGTATAAATGTTGAATACGAGTCTTAAATGCTTTGCAAGGCCAAAAATGTTATATGTGAGTTTGTAAAATGTAAATGTTAAGTGTGAGTCTATTCTTAATGTATATGGTGATGAAAGAACATGAGACACAGAAGGTTAGTGTCCTAGCAGACTGCAAAGTAGGCAGTCTGAATGGTTTCAAAAGCTCCAGAAGCCACTAAGAAGCTAAGAATGGCGGACACCAGAACCAGCACAAGGCATCTGCAGATGAGATCTGTGGAAAATCAATGCAACACAGAAAAACCTGAGCTAACATAAAAAACGGTGCGGTTTCGAATACTACTATACCTAAAGTCTGTCTGTGAGAACAAAAGTTGCAGAGACGCTTGTTTGAACTAAAATTATTAACTGCAAAAATTTTGGTTGTAAAACATCTCTTCATGAGTGGCAATCGGAGTCCTACTAGAGCGCAATCATGTCTATTATGTCCTATAATGGAGGGGCCGTCATGGCCATGAAGGGGAAGAACTGTGTGGCCATCGCTTCGGACAGGCGTTTCGGAATCTAGGCCCAGATGGTGACCACGGACTTCCAGAAGATCTTTCCCATGGGTGACAGGCTCTACATAGGCCTGGCTGGGCTGGCTACCAACGTCCAGACAGTTGCCCAGCGCCTCAAGTTCCGTCTGAACCTGTATGAGCTGAAGGAAGGTCGACAGATCAAGCCTTACACCCTCATGAGCATGGTGGCCAACCTCTTGTATGAGAAACGGTTTGGTCCCTACTATACAGAGCCTGTCATCGCTGGGTTGGACCCGAAGACCTTTAAGCCCTTCATTTGCTCTCTAGACCTCATTGGCTGCCCCATGGTAACTGATGACTTTGTGGTCAGTGGTACCTGCTCCGAACAAATGTATGGGATGTGCGATTTACACTCTCTGGGAGCCCAACATGGATCCAGAACACCTGTTTGAGACCATTTCCCAAGCCATGCTGAATGCCGTGGACCGGGATGCTGTGTCGGGCATGGGCGTCATCATTCACATCATTGAAAAGGACAAGATCACCACCAGGACACTGAAGGCCCGGATGGACTGATCCCATGCTCTGGTCCCAGCTTTCTGTTGTTTTTCTTTTTAATAAAATTGCTTTTCTTTCAAAAAACAAAAACAAAAACGAAAACAAAAAAAAAAATCTCTTCATATTTGTAAGTGAAAGCCTGATACCAGAATTTACTTTTTGAACTTAAAATGAGATAAAACTACAAAAAGATTTTGGTTATGGATTTCTCATATTTGGAAGGCTAGTACCAGAATTTATCATTTGAATTTTGAGACTTAAGAAATAAAATGCACAATAGAGATTTCATTTCAATGGGACAATTTTAAGTTTACTTATAGTAATGACCTAGGAACTGTTTTCTGGAATTGGGTTAAAAATGGAACTGTTTAAATGAAGAAATTTATTGTTTCTACCTAGAGTCAAGATGTGTATGCATATATGCTGGTGATTCATGAATTGTTCTGTGTTAAAAATGCAATTGTTTTGTGGAACTGTTTATGTAAAAATGGAATTACTTATGGAACTGGTTTTATGTTACAAATGGAACTGTTTAAACAGAAAAGTTTGGGTTTTCTAACTAGGCTTGAGATTTTGCTTAAAAAATTAAAAGGGAGAGTTAATGTTCCTTAGTCCATTTAAAAAAATATTTTCTTGTTATTTGAGTGGATTAATGTTATGTTTTGTTAGTAAGAAATGCAAATGGGTATACTAAAATTTAAAGTGTAAAGAGTTTTATTATAAAACTTCTGGATGTTTTGCTAAAAGTTTTCAAAGTGTGTTAATAGTTAGATTGAGAATATTGTTTTTCAATATGGGTTTGTAGGAATTGTGTAAGTTTGGGTTTTTTCTAACTAGGTTTGAGATTTTGTTTAAAAAATTATAAAGAAAAGGAGGAGTTATGACATTGAATTATGTTTGCAGAAACCTATTGCTATTAATTTACCCTGGTTTTGTGGAGTTAAGGAAATATTTAAGTTTGATGTGAATGCATTGAAGTTTTTCCTATGTTCTGTTAGCAAGAAAATTCAAATGATTGAGTTAAAGTTGTAAGTCGGAGAAAATTAACTATATATAGCACCATATATGCTAACTCAAATGGTTCTGTTAAGAGTTTGCTTTGAGTTGTAAGATTGGGAGAATTGTCACTATGTATAGCAATATTTATGTTAACCTGTTAATGGTAATGATGAAGCTAAGAGATTCTTTAAGTTTGTAGTTGCCTTAAGAGTTTTTGGTTTAGAAAGGGCTGGAGGCAGCTAAGACTGCTGTAGTCACCTTGGACCTAATTCAAAAGAGAAATGCCATCTTTATCATCCTCTACTCCCATACTGGGAGGTGTAACAGCTATGGAGATTGCTGTAAGCCATTAATAATAATTATTTTTTATATATTAAGAAAGGGGGACCTGTGGGAGCCCGTTCTTGGGTTCCTCGTGGCTTTACCCAGCAGGTCCGAATAGAGGATGATCAGGACCATGGGCCTGAGTGCAGGTGTCTGAGATGGTCTGCACTTGGCTGTGCTGGGGGAGGAGGTCATTTGCTCCACTCCTTGGCGTCTCTATAAAAACCCTGGGGCAGAGACAGTCGGGGCCCGTTGGAATAGGTTCCAGGCCCTCTCGAGGCTATCCTTTATTTTCTATCTGTTTATCTCCGCGATATCTCTGCAATAAATCCTTCTATCTAATATTTCCTGCTGCTCACACTCAAGAAAACTGGGAAGCTGTGGGGTTGGTGGGAAAACGCCCCACAATCATTCAACACTACTCTTCTTTAAGACATTTCACACAGTTCTGTCTGGTTTCTCCAACTGCTATGGAAACATGTTCTCCTTTTCTTTGACTGTTACCCACAGGGGTGTCCTGTGAGTCTTTTGACATTTGTTTGTTTTGAGACAGGGCCTTCCTGTGCAGCTCAGACTGACCTCAAGTCTGTAATCCTTCTGCCTCAGTCTCCTGAGTATTGGTATTACAGATATGAGACACCACACCTGTCCTCTTTGACATTTTCAGCTATATTGCTCTGCACAGCACAGACTAAGCAAAAGTACACAGTGAGTAGTTCTGGTACTAGGCAAACTCTCCACCACTGAGCTGCTTTCCCAGCCCATCAAAAGGAACAAACCTTGGAAAGATAGAGCTTGTTTTGGAGCCCGGCCCAGATGTTGTATTCAATATAAAACATTAAGATACCTTAGAGGGAGTGTAGCTCAGTAATAAAGCACTTGTCTAGGATGTGAAATGCCCTGAGCTCCATTGCTAACAACTAAAAAAAGAAGGAGGAGGAAATGGAGAAGGACAAGAAGAGCTTCCCTAAAGATAGAACTGTCTGACAGAGCTAAAACTAAGGTATTATACTCTAGGAAGGTGGATGCTGTTTGTTGTAAAAACAAAATAAAAAGCAGCTCCCCCCAGTAAAAATACAAAAACAAAACAAAACAAACCCCAAACAAACGGGAGTTTCAAGAAGCAAGAGAAATTCCAGAGTGTAAAATTAGAGCCATTTCCGGGTGGTGCTGTTGCAGTTCAAGCCGTAGTTCAGGCTGAAGTACAGAGGACCTACGGCACAGAGAGAAGGGCTCCCCTTCCACATGAGCAGGGACCATTGAGTCCTGGGGCTGTTGAGAAAGGCCCTGGGTTCAATTCCCCACCTCCCTCCACCTAAAAACAAGGAAGAAAAAGTATTTCATTAAGCTTACAAGAACATTGTCTGTCTGAATGGTAAAGAGCATTAGCTGCTCTTGCAGAGGACCAAAATTTGAATCCCAGGACCCATATGTGGCTCACAACCACCTATAACTCCAGTTCCAGGGGCTCCAAAGCCCTCTTCTGATTTGTGGGCACCAGGCACACATGAGGTGCAAATACATACATGCCGGCGAAATATACACACATATAAAGCAAATCTAAAAAAATTAAACAAACAAAACAAACAACATAGCCTGGGAGCTAGGGAGCTGCTGTAAACAGTCAACTGGACCAAGCCTGTTGGGAGCAGATTAGGATTGTGAGGGTCTGAGTCTGGCCCCAGAACAGGCCCTTGAAATCCATTCATGTCTTCTGCTTAGGTTTTGCTATTGTCAGGTAAAATGTCCATCTTCTTGAAAATCCCTCTGTGTCTTTTGTTATTCTTGTCTTTAGTTTCTGTTGAAACAATTAGTCATCTTGGCTCTGCCAAGTAGAGACAATCCACCCTGACTTCCTGTGGCAGAGTCTTTTGTCACCACCCCAGCATAATGTAAAAATAAATCTTAAACTAAATAAATGAAAAACACTTTTATGTGCTTCCCACATAGATTTCATCCATCACTTCGTTTACTCTCTTATTAAACACTAGTTTCCTGAATGTTCCCAGACACAATGCTCTGTATTAGGCACCAAATACACTGACAGAATGAAATGTGGTAGTTCCTGAGGAGCTCACAGCTTAGTGAGGAAGACAGCCAAATAAACAGGTGGTTACAGATGGAAGAATAGAGGGTGTTAGGAATACAGGGGAGGGTTTCCTGACTCAAACTGCAGTGGTGGTACTGAGGGAGCTAGAGAATTTTAAAGTGTAGCCCTGGCTGGCCAGGAACTCTCTATGTAGACCAGGCTGGCCTTTGAACTTACAGAGATCCCCCTGCCTCTGCCTCCTGAGTGCTGGGATTAAAGACACGCACCACCATGCTGAGCCTGCTCTGCTGTTTTTGAAGAGCCGAATTCTCAAGGAAGAAATAGAAACTGAGGAAAGGGCCTTCTAGGACAACCTGTGTGGTCCATGATGGGAGGCAGCAGCACTGGGCTTGGGAGCTGCAAGTAGCTGTGCATACTGTAACAGAGCAGAGAGGGACAGGGAGAGGGACGGGGATCAGAAGGGAGCAGGGTAGACAGTATGAGACTGGAATGATGGGTTGAGAAGTTTGGATTTGGGGCTGGAGAGATGGCTCAGTGATAAAGAGCACTGGCTGCTCTTCCAGAGGACCTGGGATCTATTCCAGCACTGGGGTGGTGGCTCACAGCCATCTGTAACTCCAGTTCCAGGGGACCTAATGCCTTCTTCTGGCTTCCCCAGCACCAAGTGTGCATGCAGTGCACAGATATGTATGCAAACAGAACACCCATACACCTAAAAATAATAAATAAATAAATAAATAAATAAAAGTTTAAGTTTTCATCCTCAAGGTCATGGAACACATTGAATAAATAATAAAAATATTTTAAAAGAAGGCATGCAACAACTGGAGATAATTTTTGTTTATGGTCAATACTGATTCCCTTCAGGCAGAAAACCTGATTTTATCCTGTTTTTGTTGTTGTTCCCTGGACTTGTGAGGAGGAGTGACAGCATGCAGACACTGCGAGACACTTGCATCATGAACCGGAAACGCATTGCTTTAGCCTGCAGGGTGTTTCATGGAATGCTCTGTGGAGGTGGATATGGTGTTCACATCCCCATCAGAGGCCTCCTGATCTGCAGCCTGCCTGGGTACCAGGCAAAGCTAAGGAAAACCTCACAAGCAACTGGAGGTGGGAGAAGTTCACAGAGTGGGAACTTCTCAGAATGCTTATCACTTCAATGAAACAGCTTCCCAGAGGCTTTGGCCACAGGTTGCAAAAGGGAGCAGGATTCCCTTTGTCACCTACCACTGTAGGAATGAGTGGCTAGCATTCTTCCTCCCACACTCCAAACTACACTTAAATAGATAATTCAATTTCCCTGTATTTTAAGAAACATTTCTCTCTTCATTAGAGATGCCATCTTCGACTCTGGCCAGGGAAGCGGGTCCTTTGGGTATATATTATAGCTTCCAGTGTAGTGTTTTGGGGTATCCCAAGTGTGTGAATGAGTGGGTCTCTGTGCTTTTATCTATTTCATGTGTCTTTTCTTAGGCTCTTTTCCTTCTTGTAGTTGGATTTTGCTTTGGGCTACCAGCTCACAAATAATGACACAGTAACTTCTTAATTATGAAAACTTGACCTTAACTTAGGCTTGTCTCACTAACTAGCAGAACAAACTAATGTGACAGCCATACAAGTAATGGCATCAGCCCTCTGATTACCTTCGCTTAGAGGTCCAGGCAATTGAGTATGAGCTCTAATATGGCCCACATAAAGGTTATGTGATTGGGACCATGTAAGTCCTTGCACTTGCAATAAATATTCATGAATGGGAGAAATGGATGGTATGTAGGCTGCTGTCTCCAAAGGCATAATGGTATGTGCCACATATTGGCTATCAATATAAATATTTACACTCTCATCAGAAAATATCTGTAAAGCAAGCAACAGTGCCTGTACCTCCGCCATCTGGGCAGAAGTGCCCTGGACTTTCATTTTCTTCACTATGTTACCAGAAACTACCAGAGCAAAAACACATGAAGTGCCATCAGTAAATACCACACGGGCCTGAGGAATAGGAGTCATGTGTATTATCTTGGGAAATATAACAGGATGCAATTTAAAATTTAAAAATTTTACACACATCATTGGAGGGGTAGTGAGTATCAAGCTGACCCTGCATGGAGCATGTCAATATGGCCCAATCATTATCATTAGCTTGCAACCATGCTATTTGAGACTGGGTATATGGGGTCACCACAATATCTGGCTCCTTACCAAAAGTTTGAACACTGATCTTGATTCCCTTAAATATAATCTGAGCAACAGCCTGAGGATAAGGAGTAATGGTTTTTGCTGGAGAAGTTGGGGAATGTACCCATAGAATAGGACCTGTTTGCCAAAACACTCCAGTAGGTGAATGAGTAAAACAAAATATCAAATACAATAAGGGAGAAGAAAGATCTATATATTGCATGTGAGCCTGCTCCAGGGCCTCTTGCACACATTGTAGGGCTGTACACCCTTCAGCTGTTAATTCACAGGGAGATAAAGGATCAGGATCACCCTTTAAGACATCATACAAAGGGCTAAGTTGACTTGTTGGAATCTTTAAAAGTGGGCCAAAGCCACTGAATATCTCCCAGAAAGGTTTGGAAATCATTAAATATGCGTAGCTGATCCATACGCAGAGTAATCTATTGTGGACGTATGCCTGTGCGTAACAATTCATGAGCTAAATAATGATAGGGAAAGGATACCTGTACCTTTTCTGGGGCTATTAGTAAATTAGCCAGCTAAGAAGCTCTTGTAATTTAGAAAAGGCATCAAAAACAAGTTTTTTCATTTATTTATTTATTTATTTATTTATTTATTTATTTATTTAATCTTTAGCAGTATCCATATAAGTCAATCACAATTAAATGTCAATGTTAGGAATTGCCACAGGGGCAGGCAAGCCAGGCTGTGTTGCTCCCATGAGAAGCATGGTTTTATTTATAGCTCTAAGATCCTATAATAGCCTCCATTTTCCTGACTTCTTGTAGAGACCAGTTGGGATCTCAGGATTCTTGTGAAATTATAGATATATCCAGCACCAGAATCCAATAATCTTTTAATCTCAATCCCATATAATTTTATTTTTAATTTAGGCTGTTTGTCATTGATAACTGTTTGTCAAAACACCTTTTATCCTGTACTTTCAAAGTACAGTTCTACATATAGGCACTATTTTGCAGTTAAAATATGAAAGCAATAATAATTGAGCAATTCTATCACCAGCTTCTATTTCCATGGTCCTTTTTACATATGCCAATTACAAAATCATTAAATATAATCTCTATAGGATTTGAAGAGGTAACTTTAGGTAATACTCTGGAGTATTTTTATAAAATCTTTAAAAGAGGATCCTTTTTTATAGATTTCAAGTAACACATTAGCACAAATAGCCAATTATTAACAATATGGACCAAACAATTTACCTGTATTTTATTTACTGGAAAAATAATTTTGTAACCTCTTTATCAGTAAAAGATTATTTTTTATGGGTTTATCTTAGCAACAACATTATTTAATAAGCTAATAACCCAATCCATTTCAGGTGTTATATTTCTATAGACTTTCCAAGAATTTCTAGAAAGCAACTTAAAGAGCAGAGTCAAACTTCCAGTAACGATAGTTCAGAATTATGAATTCTGATCCTTTAGTTTATCTACCATGAAAATCCAAACATTCATCCAAACATTTATTAAGACAATCAAAAGAACAGAAAATTCTTTATACAATGAATGATTAATATCCCTGGAAATTCAAACAGCATTGACTTAGCATTCCATGTCCTGACTGAAACCAATTTTCACCAGAAGTTGGGCCCGTTTAAACTTTTAGCGCCTGTTGCTCCCCAGGCCTCTGCTCACTTGGCCCCCAGTGAGTCTGTTCCCCTCGTTGGCTTTGAGGCTCTGCCTCCTGCCTGCATGTATCTGTCTGCCCGCAGCTCCGGGCCAGCTCCAGGCCATCTCTCGCGCACTGCACGCCACGCTTTCTCTAACTCCCCTGAAGGGAGTACTAATAATGAGTTATTCCCACTATAAGGGAAAAAACAGAAAAACATTTCCCATGAAGGGATCCTAAATATTGAATTATTCCCACTCTGAGGGAAAAATGAACATTTAAACCAAAATTAAGCAAACAGACAACAAAACTTGAACCTCTGGGCTTGCTTCCTTGTTCATCCAGCATCAGTGAGGCCTACCTGCTGATTCTTTGTAATTCAGATGCTGCCGCTCTGTACTGGCAGGCAGAACAAGCTCAGAGTTTTAGCTATCCTGAAACTTTTTAAATTGGAAAGAGCCTTTTCTCCTCCATTACCACTGGGAAGAGGCTTTTCTCTTTCCTTCATCCTTCCTCTACAGGGCCCTAAAAATCTTTAGGCCTAGTTTCAAAATTTTTCCCCTTTTTATCAGGAAAATCCTTTTTTCTTGATTAAAATTTTCTCCCTTTTCTAACGGGAAATTTCCTTTCCTTCCCTCTTCTCTATTGGGAAGATTTCCTTTTTTTTATTTTCATGAAATCTTTAGCTGTCTTGCTCTATCTTAACTTCGGTGCGTTCCTGCTTCAGCAGTCCAATTAACTGACTGTGAGCTAGCTGCACCCATTTCAATTCACCCTTATCTTTTCTTTTTTCTTTAAATCGCTGGGCAGCCTTACCTTTTGGGTGTCCATCAGCTTGTCCCTTCTTTCTCGGATCTCGGTGGGACCTCCATTTGTAGTGATAATGCCCGTGCTACCACCACCCTTTCACCATGTCTGAGCAAGGGGCTGTGGATCGAAAAACAGAGACAAAAGACAGCGGGTCATTCGCCTCAGCAGAATGCAGAATGCCGTTTATTGAAAGAGGGAGGAAACCTTAAATACAGGCTTACAGAACAATGGGAGAACCCCAGAGGGCAGAAGTTCACCACTGATGTTTACAATCTTGCATCTAAGCTGTTAACGCCCAATATGCAGGATACATAAACAAGGAACTTCCCTTAAGCATTCAGGGGGGTGGAAACTGGCAGGGAATTAGCATAGGGAGGACATCTGGTCAAGATCGGCAAGCAGGCAACAGTTACCCAAATTGGGAGGAAGCCAGGGCCCTACACATGGTACCAGAGAAACACTGCCACAGCAGCAACCCTGGAGAGACTGGGGCCCAGATGAGAAGAGAGGCAGTGAGTTTATAATCTCAGCACTCCAGAGGCTGAGACAGGAGGATCTGGAGTTTCAAGCTAGCCTGCAGGTGAGATGCTATTTCAAAACACAAAACCAAACCAATCAGGTGAAACAAACAAACAAAAAAAAACAGAGTAAAAGCTTCTTCCCTCCCTGTTAAAACCACACAAGTGAAGAGAAGGGCAACAGAGACAACTATCTACACATCTCTGTTGCAGTTTTATACGTTAGCAGCTGATTACATGGTTTTGCAAGATCCAGTCCTGGAATATGTGGTTTGTTTCCATGTGAGATGAATCAATAGTATTAATATATGTGCAGTTTTGAGGACTGAACCTAGGGTTTCACGAATGCAAGCTCTCTACCGATGAGAGTCAGCAGCCCCAGATGCCTGTGTCTTGATTGTTTTGCCTGTATTTTCTTACAGTTTCACAGTTTCAGGTCTCACATTAAAGTCTGTGCTTCATTTTGAATTGGTTCTTGATCAGAGTGATATGGATCTAGTTTACTTCTTGTCCATGTGACTATCCAGAGCACCACTGGTGAGAGAGGTTTTTCTCCTAATGTTTTTTTTTTTTTTGAGACAGGGTTTCTCCATGTAGTTTTGGTGCCTGTCCTGGAACTCACTCTGTAGAGATCCTCCTGGCTCTGCCTCCCAAGTGCTGGGATTAAAGGTGTGTGCCACCACCGCCCGGCCGTTTTTCTCATAATGTATGCTTGTTGTTATTGTTAGGGGTTTGAGAAAGTCTCTATGTAATGTATCTCTGGCTGTCCTGGAACTTGCTGTATAGACCAGATTGATCTTGAACTCACAGAGACTCCACCTGCCTCTGCCTCCTGAGTGCTAAGAATAAGTGTGAACCAGCTTCCATGCCCTGTGTAATATATATTTTTGACACCATTGTCAGAAATGAGGCAGCTGTAGCTGTGTCCGTTCATTTCTGGATTTTCTGTTGTATTTCCTCCTTGCATTGTAAGTGGAGTTTTCCTGTCCTGACCACCTGTTCCCCAATACCTGGCATCTACTTCCCAAATAATTGACTCAGAAGCTAATATAAATTATAAATGCTTAGCCAATAGCTCAGGCTTGTTACTAGTTAACACTTACACTTTAATCAACCCATATTTCTATTTATGCTTTGCCACCTGGTTCATGGCTTGTTACCTCGTTTTTACACATCCTGCTTCCTCAGTGGCTGGCTGGCTGGCTTCTCCCCATCATTCTGTTTGGCTTTCACACCTAACTTCCTGCCCAGCTACCTGACTGTCAGCTTTTTATTAACCAATGAGAACAATATGTGTTCATAGTGTAGAAAAAGATTGTGCCCCCCCACCTCTGTTGCATAGTTTGTGATCAAGTAATGTGATACCTACAGGTTTGGGATTGCTTTGGCTATTTAGGATCTCTTGCACTTCTCTGTGAACCTCAAGACTGCTTCTTATGAGATTTTTTTTGGTTGTTGTTCTATGAAGAATGCTGTACAAATTTTGATGTGATTGGTTCAAACGTGTAGACCAGAACCAAGAGCAAACTCAGATTCCAGTCCCTGCCCTCTCCTTCCTGTTCGTCTTCTCTATACAAATTGCTGGCTTCTATATGGCCAATTCCAATCAGTTCCCCTGATTCAAGGTATAACTTTATTGGGCAGTCTCCAGAGTGTCAGAATATGATCAAAATATTCCACAGCACTGGTCTTGGTACCTGAAAGGGTACTCAGGCTTTTCAGGAGTGCTAGAGTTACCACAGAGTCATATCATACTGCAAGGTCTTACTAGAATTATTAAGCCAAGACACAAAATGGCTGCCTCTGAGTGGGAACCAGAGAGAGCAATGAGTTGAGCTGGGATGGTCAGCAGGAACATGAGCACACAGAGGTGGAAAAGTACAGCAACTGTGGCTGAGTCTTGGAAGGTGGGGTTGGGAAAACTCTGTAAAATTTCGTTCTGGAGTTAAGCAAATGCCAGGGCCTTAGTAACTTTCCATTTGCCCAACAGTATCTTCCTACCTCTTGTCTAGTTAGTTGGTCATTGAGTTTTTAAAAAAATTTTAATGTATTACTATTGTGTGTCTTTCTTTCTTTCTTTCTTTCTTTCTTTCTTTCTTTCTTTCTTTCT
>CABHPP010125082.1:0-18781 GCA_902168425.1 Peromyscus attwateri | reverse complement strand
CTTTCTTTCTTTCTTTCTTTCTTTCTTTCTTTCTTTCTTTCTTTCTTTTTTGAGACAGGGATTCTCTGTGTAGCTTTGAGGCTTTCCTGGAACTCACTGTAGACCAGGCTGGCCTGGAACTCACAGAGATCCACCTGCCTCTGCCACCCGAGTGCTGGGATTAAAGGCGTGTGCCATCACGGCCCAGCCTGAATTAACATTTTAAGACAATAAAATTTAGTGGTAAATTTAATGTCTCTTTAAATAGTTTAATTTTTAAATTTAAATGATAGTAGGGAGAAATCATTATTGGTAGATGCCACAATGCATAGGTTTTTGTCTTCAGATGATAGAGAAGTCTACATGACTCTAAATTAAGCCCTTCATTCCCTCTTCCCTTCTCCTGTCCCTTCCTCCCTCCGTTCCCCAAAACAATCCTGTATTATTCACACAGATGTGGTGGGGAAAGATGGGAAACAGGAGATTCTGCATTAGGATAGGCTGTGTTGAGCAGTGGTTAAACTGGGGCCGGCTGGTTTGCAGCACTCTCTGGTACTGATAGGAGGAGGCTGGTAAGACTCACCTTTTTGTCTTGTGAACCTAAGGAAATAGACTTTTTTGTTCTTCTGAAATGACTTTCATTTCAAATGCTAATCATTCTCTCAGCAACTAGTTACCCCAGTCTTTTACCTGTAGGACCAAAGCCTCTTCAATTTTATAAAACTACAACTACACCATCCATTGCTGTGCATTCCCGTCATGCCTTGGGCCTTGTTTTAGTCACGTTCTCCTGCTATAACGGAGCACCATTGAATAAGCAGTTGATTCCAAAACAAAAATGTGCTTATTGGAATTCTGGAGTGGTTAAGTCCATTATCAAGGGGCTGACCTCTGTTGAAGGACCTTATGCTGCGGCATGGCATGGTTGAGAGTTTCACATGTAGAAAACTTAGAAATAATGATTTTAGGTCTTTCTTCTCAACAATGTCATTAATCCCTTCACAGAGACTTCCCCCAGCCATGACCTCCTCCAACCTCCACATACCCTGTAAAATGTTCTCAGCTCCAAATGCCATCAGCATAAGCACTCTGAGATCGTGTTTTGCATACATGAAGTTTGGGACATGTTGCTGGAGATTTGTTCACACTGTGGCTCTGAGACTGCCAATGGAATTAAACCTTGATCAAGAGTGTGGAGTCCAAATAGAGGGTAAGACCTCCAGATGGGTGTAGGTGGGAGGGGAGGAAGTGAAGGAGAGGGAAGCAGAACAGGGGTTGGTATGTAAAGGGAAAGAAAAAAATTTAAATAATAAAAAAAAAAGCATGGAGCGTGAAGTCTACATTCAGTTGGCTGCAATAAACCATAGAGTTTTTGGTGGACCCAGAAAAAGATAGAGAGACATTGAAAGGAATAAGGAAGTACTTGAAAAAATTCACGGGCCTTTTTTATTTGGGAAGGTATAGAGGAGGGTCCACTGATTGTTTCTCCATCGCTCTTGAGATCTATCAGGCTTATACTCTAGTATATGACTCCCAAGTTTTATTTACTACTAGAACAATAAAAGTAGCCGCTATCTGGAGACCTATTTGAATAGTACTATGCCACCCTGCATGTTAGTCAACCAGCCAAACACCTAATTATTGTGCAGCAAAACGTTTTAACAGTGTAGTGTGCTCAATACATGATAGGCTTATTATTAAATGTTCGATTATTATATTATGCTAAATGTATAGAATGGTTACTGTGTGTGATTAAAATGCTCATTAGAAAGTCTTTCAGTCCAAGGCTGAGGCAGAGGGAATGCTCAGAGTTCAAGGCCAGTCTAGTCCACTTACCAAGTTCCTGTGAGCTTGGACTACAGAGGAAAATCTTGCCTCAAAAACAAAAACAAAAATTCTCTGAGAATACAGAATGCAACCTATTTACAATATTAAAATGTCATCTCTGCAATTCAGTTTTACAATACAAAGGTAGATTTTGTGTTGGGATTTTTGAGAAAATACGTTTTAATAAGAAATAATCTAAATGGTGGGAAGGTGGCTCAGTTGATAACCTGCTTGTCACACAAGCATGTGAACCAGAGTTTAATCCCCATTACCTATGTGAAAAACTGGATGCACACAATTATGAACCCATGGCTAGGGAATCAGTGTCAGGAGCATCCTTGAAGCTTGACTAGCCAGTATAGATGAATCAGTGAGCTTCATTAGCGAGACACACTGTCTCAAAAACTAAGATGGAGAACTACTGAAGAAGACGTCTGATACCAAAACATGACACATACCTGCTTAAGCATGGACACACATATAAATACACACACAGACACAGACACACGCACAAACACACACACACACACACACACATATACATACACACAGGGAGGAGTGGGATTTTTTTTGCTTGCTAATTATCCCATAAGTAACTCATTTTTCTTAACTATCCTTAATTTATATCATTAATAAATATTATACATCCTTTTATAGGTTATGTTTCTCCACTCTATTAAAGCCCAGTCTTTATGAATGGGCATAGACTTCTGTGTTACTGTAACTGTCTGAACCTTTGGTTAAACGTTTACATTTGCTACACTTTTGATAACTCCATGATCTATAAAGTCTTTTCAGTGACAAACTTGGTTTAGCCACTTAATTAGTCATTAATGTCCTGAGTAATATTAAACCCAGCTAATTTTCTTCACTATATTAATGACAATGCTACATTATGGAGTATAATTTAACACTCATTTGTTCCAGCCATACTTCAAACTTAGATATTCAAGTTATTCACAGTTCAAGATACCAGTTGTGCCAAGAACTGTCACATACAACTTTGCTTGACATTTGATGTCACTGTAGTAGCAGGGGCCATCTGCAGTGTGCTCTTCCCTCTAGAATGGAGCATAGAAACCACCAAACATGGACAGTAAAGGCCTTACATTATAATTTGAGTAAAGCAGCATATTTAAAAAGCCATTATTTTTTCTTTGCATTGTCAAATGCTCATAAACCATCTTCTTTTATCAGAAGCAAGAGTAAAACAGCAGACAATTTATTATTGGTGTGTGTGTGCTTGTATGCATGTTCGTGTATGTGTGTGTGTGTGTGTGTGTGTGTGTGTTTAAGCACATGCATGAATCTGTGTTTGGAGGCTTGCAAGGCAAGCACTTTAGTAACTAGCTATCTACTTGATACTCAAATAGCAAAAATCTTGATTTTAAGATTCTAAGCATGATGGTATACTCAACCATTTCTGCTAATTTTCATGCAGGTGTGTATATGTGCATATGAGGGAGTGTATATGCATGCGAGTGCATGTGTGTTGAGGCTGGAGAACAACCCTGGATTCAGTCTCCAAGGGCACCATACACTTCTGAGACAAGGCTCTTATTGGTGAGGAGTTCTCCAATTAGGCTAGAGTGATGGTCCAGCAAACTCCAGGAACCCTCATGTCTCCACCTCATCAGTTCTGGGATTACAAGTACTGGCCACTATGCCTGTTTTTTTACATGAATGTTGAGGATTCAACTTAAGTTCTTCCGCATATAAGGCAAGCATTTTATCAAATGTAGCCATTGCCTCAGACCAATTTCTTTTGTAACTGCAAAACATAAATTTATACACATCTCCAGAGTTTGGGTGGTCTCTTAAAAAATAAAGACAAGAATATCATAAAGGCTATTAGTTCAAAGTTTCATATAAAATGTTAAATAGATAATTATGGTATCTTTGCTTTTTAACGAATTTTCATGTGCCATATGTGCAGAAGAAGCTGCTGCCAAAATGGAAGTGGTCTAGAGAGAGGAAGATGTGCTGTCTTGGGTCTGTGATGGTTCTCTTAATAACTGTCCCAGTACATGAGGATTTAGGCTACATGTTGTGTGAAACCAATAGCTGAAATAATGACAGCTTTGTTTAAAAGTCAGTCATTTACCCAGAGAACTGTGGGATTACGAATGTCAATATCAATACAAGCTCAGTGTGTATATAAAGATGCACAGAGAACTTGTGCATATGGATATTTGTGGGTTCATGTGTCAGCAGTGTCATGTTTCAGAGACACAGGATAATAAGACAGAAAGTGTACTGGACACAGTGATTTTCCAAGTACTATGTTTCTGAGTTTAAGTCAGTGGGCATGTGACTTTAAGCAAATACTTCAGTAACCTTTCTAAACTTTCTCTTCTTCACCATCAAAGAGAAAAGTAGTGCTTATCAAACTCATTTGGGCATTTATCATGTAAAATATTTTCCACATGTTCTTATAGGTAGAAATGTGAACTAGAAGGAAACCTTGTCCTCAGAGAACTCATAGCTTACTACAAGAGAGATTAAAAAGAACTCCAGTAGACATAATGGCAAAAACATAAATTAAGATTTACAGTAGTTCTTGGGGCCAGACCAGTTTGTGCGTGCATTCAGCTTATACCATATCACCAGTGGGGCAGTGGAAACCCGTGTCAGAAAGGGTGGAAGACGGGGTGCGACACGTGACCAGGGAAACCGAATGAAGTGGGTAGCCATTCCAGCTTTGGTCTGGAAGTTCCAACCCCCACTGAGGCTTCAGTAACGATCACGCCTACAAGGCGGGGCCAAGGGAGGGGCCCGAAGACCTGAGATCAGGACACGAGGCGCTCTCTTGTTTTCCTGGACCTGGACGCGAGAGGTAGACCCAGGAGAGTTCTCCAGAGAACACCACTGGACTGAACTGTGTCTTTTCCAGAACCCGCCACCTACCTACCCCTTCATTTGTAAGTTACCCACTAAATAAATCTTCCTTTTAACTACGTGGAGTGGCCTTAGTAATTACACCAATAATCGAACCCTTCCCAGGAGCTTCCCTGGTCACACTCCCTTGTTCACATCATTTATATTTGGCTTTCCAGTTTCAATCCTTTCCAGGACAACAGAGAAGACACTTCAATTGGAACGTTAAAAAATCAAGTATTGTTTGGTTATTGACCAAAAAAATCTCATTAAATTAACTAAAGTATATTCTTCTAATATTTAGATACTTTGCTCTAAGTAAAGTATAATTTTCCCTCTCTTGGCCAAAGCAAGCAAGCCTGTAAGACCTAGGCTGGCCTTCTGCACCAGTGTGAACTTTTAATATTATCTTCTCTATCAGTAGCTTGCACTTTACAGAGGAGGTTAAATTGATGTGGAATGAAAGAGGAGGTTAAAAAGTGAGTATAAAAATTGTAAGACTGGAAAAAAGAAATATTAGAAATGTTACAGGCCTGGGAATAGATTTTACCTATTTGCTATCATTATTTTATTATAGGCACAATCTATATCATCGTCAAACCTACCCATAGTCTTTTTGTCTCTGAAAACAAGGCAAGTTTGCAGGACAATCAATTCTAATATCTCTAAGACACATGAGGAAAAAAGAAAAATGTATGTATCACTTCAGGTCAAAGTCTTCCATTTGTTCTTTGTGTTGGGAAATCTGAAGGCTAGCTGTGTCTGTTTCATTTGCATTTGTAGAGAGTACAAGTGGAAGAAGACATTTCAAAGAATTTTAGATAAAAAATAACCAGTTTTTTACTTAAATAAAAATTCTTCCTGGTAAAATTTACAAAAAGAAAAACATCCTGAAAATGCTTAGAGTATACACGGATGGAAATGGCACATCCTACTGAAGACACATACACGTGTAGTGGTCAGTGTTTGTGGCAGCCATGATTAATCATGCTCTAAATAGCCTGCGAGCAAAGTACAGATCTTGGTACTATAAAGTGGGCATTCCTTTTAGCACATAGACACTGAACAAATTGGATGAGGACAGCTTGAGACTGTGTTAATTATAATGGCATGGAATCCACTGTAGCCTGTATTTTGGTAACTCCGTGGAGCAGAAATTAAAGTGACTTCTTTCTTTTAACTCCACATTTCATTAAGATGATAAAAAAAAAATTTAATATGATTTTTACCTACCTAAAAAGGTTATGTAGTAAATTCCCATGCCAGTCAGTGGCTTCTGTTTGTAAATATATGTATATATTCCTTGGGAGGAGTAACTTGACTTTATTGATAATTTTAATCCTAAAATCTGTCATTGAACTGGTAACATATATGGAATGAATAAATGAACAAGTGAATGAATGGAGTCAAGATGCAAAATAATCAATGAAGCCATGGAAACAGTGCTTCCTAGTTCCAATTATCATTCATCTATCATGGGTTTGCATCAAATTGTCTGTCTTTCCGTGTCATTTTAGTTTCAATCAGAGAATATTTTATCTACATTGTAAGACACTATGAAAGCACAATGGTGCAGCTCTGTCTTCATTCTCATGACACTGTGATAAAAGCCTGAGGGTCCATCTTGGTGGTTGACTTGATGTGGAACTAACAAAGAGACAAGCTGTGGAAGGGACTGTCCAGATTAGATAGCCTCCAGCACACCCATTAAGCATCCCTTTGATTACATTAACTGAAGGGAAAGGCCCACCCAGAATATGGTGGTCCAGATAAAAGGGGTCTGACGACAAAGCTTTACCTTTTGCCTGCTTGCCTTTGTGTTTCACTGGTAAGTTCATCCGCTTCCCTTTGTGAGTTCATCTATTTCATCGCTGGAACTGCCCTTCTTCGCTATCATAGGAACCTAGCTTCCTCAGCCTCCCACGTGGGCTGAAAAACAGTAGCTCTCCATACACCCTCTAGGTTGTCAGTGCCAGATTGGGACTGCCGGGGCAGCCATCTTTGTGAACCAAGCAGCTACCTGTCCTCAGGCTCTTCAGTGTAAAGATGGCCAGTGATGGACTCCAGAGAACCGTGTCCTGTAAGCAAATCTAATAAATCCATGTTTAATACACACTCATTTTGTTGGTTCTGTTTCTCCAAGGAACTTTAATATCCCCAGGTTCTAAAATGTTCTTGTTTAAGAATATTTTTCATTTGTATGTACATGCATGTGCCTGTGCGTGGGTGTGTACACATGCCTGCCAGTTGGGTCAGAAGATGCTGTCTCATTTCCTGAAGCTGAAATTACAGGTGCGAGGAAGCTGCTTCCTGTAGATGCAGGGACTTGAACTCTGGTCTTCTACAAGAGCAATGAGTGCTCTTACTTCCTGAGCCATCTCTCCAGCCCCATTTCTGAGAAAACCCGAAGAAAAATAACTATCTAACTCCCTTGGTAATTCTTCACTTGTAGAAGGAGTCCAATAGTCTTTATACCTAAGAGATGTATTTTCTTTTTCATCTGTCCCAGACTGCTGAGAGCACAGGACTGTTAAATGCATTGCTTGTCAATTATCCAACAACTCAGGACTTTGGGTCAAGTCATGTTGGGTCATTTTAGGGCAAAATGAGTGCAACCACAACATTAGAGATAAGACTAGAAGGAGACTGTGTTTCATTTCTTTATCTTTGTGTCCTAGGCTGCCTCTCCCTGGGCTTTGCCATGACGTTAGAGAAAACAGTAATATCAGAGAAGCATGTGGCTAAGTCAGTCTCTCTAGAAGTTCGGTAGAATTCCTTTGGAAAGAAAGGAAAACTAGAATAAATTCCTATGTGAACAAGATAAAGGACTCCTTGGAAGAATTAAAATCCTGAAATAAGTAGAAATTCCCAATAATACTGAAATTCCATGGGGAAGTAATTATTTATATAAGGATATCCAGTTAGTTATTTATAGAAGGAAAACTCTGGAAAATTCTACTGTCACTGTTTTCATCCATATATACTGTCCCTGGGGGTCTTGACACTTGACATTTGCTTTTCAGCCTCAAAAATCAGAGGTCTCTATTTGTGGTCTTTTGTGAAAATGAAATTTATGATAGTAAGGATGACTTTAACTACTGAAAACAACCAACATTTTAAGGACTATGTGTACCCATTTTTGTAAGTTTTTTTTTTTTTACTTGATAGCTATGGGAACAGACATAAATCTGTAAAGCCTTAACAGCTTGTGAGTAGTATATAAGCTTATTTGACTCATTCAACATTTCTGACTTAATAGCCTTGCTGTAGATGTAGATACATACCTCATACTCCAGAAGAGGCCAGAGAACAGAGAATAACAAGCTTGGCAAAGAGGAGGCAGGGGAATGGATAGGTGAAGGCAAACAATGTATTTAATACACAAAATGCTGAGAATTTTCATTTCACAATAAAAGAAAGACACTTTGAAAATGTAGCAGGTTTTTCATGCTAAAGGCATTCTAAAAATATGAATGTTACTTATGGCAGCATTTCCCAGAAAATTATAGTGATCCCTAAGGAAGAAAAGCTCTCTCTGCATGAATAGATGCCATTTTTATATATGCCCTTTACCACATACACAAATTTCTTTATATATATATATATGTGTGTGTGTGTGTGTGTGTGTGTGTGTATGTGTGTGTGTGTTATACCTTGTATATACTTTATATATTATATAAGTGTATATATATTAGAAATTGATAAAATCAACTAATCCCAGAGAGAATAACAATCAAGTGTGCACATATCTAATTTTCATACTCATATCTCTCATGGATCTGAGAGAAGTCATCATAAAAGAGCATGATTGTAATTATTTCCTACTCAACAACAAGTGTGAAAACACAATGGCTTCAGTCACTTTCTTAAAATAGTTTTAGGCTTGTTACATAGACACATGCTGCCATTTAACAACAACCCTAATGCTAGTGGTCGAAATACCATTGTAACAAAAAGCACTAAGCTTGTATCAAAGACACACACTTTATGGTGTACATATCATCCCTAGATCCATCTTCATTTTAGGTAAAGAATTCACCTTGGGAGAAAGTAACTGAACAATTTTGTTCCTTTGTTGATGCCAAATGAGGCTGTAGACATCTTGGTTACCAAAGTCTTTCCCATCTGATACAGGTTTCCTGCAAAATCGGAGAAGAATGGAGCTGTGATTCAAAATCTTGAAACGTGTTGGACAGGATCCTACACTGATGGTGATCATCTTTGTGTTTTCTTGGACAGTACACAGATTGCACAACCAGAGGGGAATAACAGAGAAATCCAGCCAGAACTATGGGCTGCATGGTAATCTGTGCAGATAACTAACTATGTTACAGGTGAGTGACAGAAGACACAAGAGAAGGCTACCTGCTAAAGGTGTAAAATAGGTGACCTTCAGACTCCCTGTGAAGCTGTGATTCTGTAGACATACTTTTGGAAGTCACAAACAGCCATCCTGTATTCCTAGGAGTTACAAACTGCTGTCCTACCCATAGGGGACCAACCTTCACATCACTATGTCTCTTTCTTTTGAAATTCTACCAAAGACAACTCTAATCTTTCAAATTACATCAAATTAGACTGATTTTATAACTAAATTCTAAAGCTGGAATGTTGAAGAACTGATTTTCTCTTCCCCAAAGAAAACACCATGGGAACCTCAAAAACAAGATGACACTTGAGAGCCGGGAGGGCTGCTCACTGGTGACTTAGGAAGAACATTAGTGAACACGGATATTTCCTGTGTAGAATTGGCAGAGATGTTCAGCAATCCTGGGTGCACCTTGGCAAAGAAAGAAATAAGAAACTGGAAAATGGTGACCCAGGTCAACATAGAGAAGAAGTAGTTTTAACAGAGGAATTCGGAAGAAACTTTCTAGGGCTTAGCACATGCAGCAAGACTCAGAAGAGACCTGGATGCTGAGTAAACAAGTAAAGATAGGTAGGTCAGGCCACAAACAGGAAACAGATGACCACTGAACTCGATGAACTTCCTGCTCAAAGATTGGATGTTTCTAGGAATTTTATGCCTGAATAGAGATGGTGCTGTTAATTTAGATTAGATAATTTAGAGAGTGTTTCCCTGTAATTAAATATTCTGGTTGGGTGGCTAAGAGTACTTGTTTCTTACAATACTGAGAAGAAATTATGATACCCAGAAAAAGATCTGTGAAATTGATTATCAGGTAAAGGGTGTGATTGGGTATCCTGTACACTGTAAATGTATTGCAATGAATCTGAAGATGCACACTTACTACTAATGTTTTCAAACTCATCCTCCTCCAAACTAAGGCCCCTACAGTACAGGAGATCTTTGTCCTAAGGGATCAGTGTCAAACTCACACTGCTGTCTTCACATTATAGCCCTGAAGGTCTTGTTGCAACATCCCATGAATTATAAACAAGGGAATGAAAAGGAATTTGCATAAATTATAGTACTAAAATAGTAATAGTCTGGTTATTTTTTAATTACTCATTGGTCTCAAGAAAGATAAATTTTGACTTATCATACAGTGAAAAATTGAAATTCCAGATAGAGATTTTAAATATGACAATAGACTATTCTCCATTCCTATTTATTTTGCTGTAAATTATAAGATTTCACACATTCTTAATGGCTGAGTAATATTCTTTGAATGTATATACATTTACACTAGCAAGTTTTATTGCTTCTCCTGGATATATATATATATATATATATATATATATATATATATATATATGATATCTTATCCACATTTATCAAGAATCATGAGACACACCTATAATCTCAGCAGTATAGACTCAGAGGCAGGGAAATCAGAATTTGAAGACTAGCCTCAGCTACCTACAAAGTTTGGGTCATGGCAAACCTGAACCACAAGAGATTCTGTCTCAGAATAAAAAAGATCAGAACAATAAGATGAATTTTTTTTTTTACTTTTGTTGATTCTTTGTGGATTTCACATCATACATTCCAATCCCACTTATCTCCCTGTCCCAATGTGACCATCTCCCCTCCCCCCAAAACAAAACAAAACTTAAAAGAAAAACCAAAAACCAAACAAACAAACAAACAAAAAAATGAGAAGAAACACATTCTGGAAGCTGCGGTGTGACAGTGAGTCCCACAGTTTACCCATTAGTCCATCCATCTTTTTTTTTTTTTTTAAATAGTCTGATTGTTCTTTATTTTATATCTAGAATCCACTTATGAGTGAGTACATACCATGATTGTCTTTCTGGGATTGGGTTACCTCACTCAGGATGATATTTTCTAGTTCCATCCATTTGCCTGCAAATTTCATGCTTTCATTGTTTTTTTCTGCTGAGTAGTACTCCATTGTGTATATGTACCACATTTTTTTAATCCATTCTTCAGTTGACGGGCATCTAGGTTGTTTCCAGGTTCTGGCTATTACAAGTAGTGCTGCTATGAACATAGCTGAGCATGTATCTTTGTGGTATGAATTAGTATCCTTTGGGTATATGCCCAAGAGTGGTATTGCTGGGTCTTGAAGTAGTTCAATTCCTAGTTTTCTGAGAAACCGCCATACTGATTTCCACAGTGGTTGTACAAGCTCGCATTCCCACCAACAGTGGAGGAGTGTTCCCTTTGCTCCACATCCTCTCCAACATTGCCTGTCATTGGTGTTTTTGATTGTAGCCATTCTGACAGGTGTAAGGTGGTATCTCAGAGTCGTTTTGATTTGCATTTCTCTGATGATTAAGGATGTTGAGCATTTCTTTAAATGTCTTTCAGCCATTTGTAATTCTTGTTTTGTGAATTCTCTGTTTAGCTCTTTAGCCCATTTTTTAATTGGATTGTTTAGTATTTTGTTGTCTAGTTTCTTGAGTTCTTTATATACTGTGGAGATCAGTCCTCTGTCAGATGTGGGGTTGGTGAAGATCTTTTCCCATTCTGTTGGCTGTCTTTTTGTCTTATTGACTGTGTCTTTCGCCTTGCAAAAGCTTCTCAATTTCGTGAGGTCCCATTTATTAATAAGATGAATTTTAATAAGGATATATCCATCTCACCCTATTCTTTAAGTCTATCAGTTAAATCATTCTCTGAGAAAATAGGTAAGCATTTAGATATTTGGAACTCATAGTAAATCTATCAAAAATCATTCCTAAAATCTTAGCATATACTAAAAGAAAAAATCCTCCTTAGACCTCTGTACTCTCTATTTTGATTGAACTACTTTGATATACTATGTTTACATCTGGTGACATGTTTGAAATGTGCTGTGAGTGAAAGCATTCATATATACCTTTAGACAATAAAGGAGGAAGATGGAATGTGAATGATGAAACTGAGATGTGAGAGCTGCCCAGAAACATCAGGAAAGACTCTTGTAAAAAAGAAGACTGCATTTACTGTGTCCCTCTCAATGTGTAGTGTCAGGACATTTAAAGGAGACTGCACGTACGTATCAGAGCAGCTTTGTGTATTCCATAATAACGCAGGATTCTCCTCAAGTCTCTAAGCACCAGTCGATGGCTGATAAACGTGCAGATGGACTGTTACATACAAACTCATTGTAGACACACTTTGATTCCACCTCTGATCCAGGCAACTCTGCAGCAGAGTCTATTTTTTGCATTGCTTCACACACTGCTATAAACTGCAGCAGCTATGAACTGTTGCAGCACTCAGCAGGGGCCAGGGCAGTAATATCCATGCCCCCAGGAGTCAGTCAGGGAACAAACAATCTGAAGCATCCCACGGCTTGAAGGCTATCTTTGAAGGGCTCCTCTTTGAGGCTAGCCTCAGATCTGTTTTCACTGGCTCACCTCCAGCTGATGAGAGGAGAGGCCTCAGAGTGAAGGATCTGCACTTTAACTCTAGGTGGTGAAGTCAGCCTTGGACAGCAGATCATTTTATCTCTTGGAGGCAATAAAGATAAAGACTAGGTCAGTTTGTCTTAGAGCACATTCCACTCACAACTGTCCCAAATTTCTTTCTCATACACCCAAATTCTAAAGGATACATGGCTGGACAGCTTGAGATAAAACTTCTCTCTGCTCATCAAATGTTCGTGTTGTCCAAAGAGTAAGCCTCTTAAAGCAAAAGACTCCAATGTTCAAGAGACGCAGATGTGCCTCTTTTAGGTCCCTTTTGATATTTAATGAATTTTAAGTTTAGTAATTATGGTGGTTAATATTCACTGTCAACTTGACAAAATCAAGGATTACATAGACTACACGCCTCTAGATACGTTTGTGGGAGAGTTTCTAGGTTGGCTTCATTGAGCTGGGAGAACTCATTCCCAGCACTGGCGGCATCATTCCATGGGCCATGTTCCCAGACTAAATAAAGAGACATAGGGAGAAAACCAGCCTTCAGTCTTCTCTGCAGCCTGAATGCAGAGGCAGTGGACCTGCTGCCTCATGCTCCGGCTGCCGTTTTCTCTCTGCTATGATGAACGACACACAGCTCAACCTGTGAGCCGAAACAAACTATTGTTTCAGTTGCTTCTGTCAGGTGCTTTGTCAAATGACAAAAGTTACTAAAATGACCCAGCAGACTGTCCTTGCTACAAGTCTTTAAACTTCCATGTTTTTTTTCAACATCATCATAATGGCCCCAGCATATGGCACCCATTGCTATTTACCTCGAAGAGCTTCACTTCATACGAAATGGAAGGTATTAGTAGAGAGGGCAGTTTTCTACGAATGGTCTTTGGAGAGAAAATGCTACAATTACAAAGTAGACACTTTATGGCTTGATGTTGTAATCCCTTGTGTAGCTTAGTGAGAAATCACCTTGGCATCATGATCAAGTATTTGTCTCTTATGTAAACAGCTATTCAAACTTGGGTTAGAAAACATACATGGCATTGTGCCTTTGGGTAACAATTCTGCAGACAAACATCATTGATTTAACGGTGTCCCAGGGGACTGTCCAAAACATTGCATCCCACCTATCACACCCTGAGCCCTTTTCGGGCTACGGTAGGACTTCAAAGACAAAACAACTTGTGGTACTTTGTTGCTGGAGTTTGTAGAGTAAAAGCCTCCCCACCCTTAGCCTCCTTAACCTGTTACCTAGGTTAATAATTTGATTAACATCAACTGAGAAAGGGGTGTGAGGACTCATCTAGGTAAGACTGTGGACCCCATTGGTTCCTGGGAGATTTAAGCATGCTGCCAATCACTAACGGTGTAGCTAAGTCAAAACACTGTGTAATAAAATCTTCAAGTAATCAAGCTAAATGTGATCATTTAATCTGGCAATATCTACTCAGTTCAATAAGTGTTTGATAATTTTTAACACCCATTTGCTAGGTTTTTGTCTGGGCTGAGCTAACTTCTGACGCCTTGTGCTGTTATTCAGATGGAGCCTCTGGTCCCACAGCTCTCCATCCACCCCAGAGTGTAACATCCCAGACTGTCTCTAAGGTCCCTATTGTCCTGCTATTTGGATGCTCTCGGTACAGAGACACCACCACTTCACCTCACCTCACCTCTCATATTTCTTGCTGTAGAACCACTGTCACAAAGTAAAAAGATGACACTCTCCTTTAGATGTGCAAAGCCCAGCTAATTGTTTGCTATGTTGCCACTTGGCGTTCCAGTTTCCTGATCTTGCTTATTCAGCAGCAGGGGTTCTCTAGAAATACAACAATACAACAGCAAGAAAACGGGACTACAGTCCAACTCATTCTTTCTCAGGAATCAGGTCAATGAACAGGCTGAGAAAACCCCCACGCCACTGTCATATTCAGGACAGAGCTGATGCAACCTCATTGAGGGTACTTATTTCTCTGATGTCATAAGGAGCCTGATTATTGGTCACTAATCTTTTTACACTTGGTTCCAGGAAGCCAATGATACACCCCCGAAAGTATAGTTCAGATCAGAATTTCTGAGTGGGCAGATCACATAAGGCTACTATGGTCTCACTTCATTCTTCAGAGTTTTTTGATGGTTATAAATAGAGGGTTACAGAAACAGTGGGGCAGCATCCTCGGGTTCCATACATATGCACTGATTTTTCTTCAAACTGCAATCTCCATGACTACCTGTTCTTCTAAACAATTTGTTTAAATTTTACCTTATGACAAGAAAATTCTGTCAAACTACAGAATGATCTCTTGATTCCCCAAAACTAAATTCTAAAATTAAAAATGGCTTATAGCCTAACACAACTTTAGGAATTTTACATAGGATGTTGAAATCCTGTTGTGGGATATTTAAGCAAACTGTGTAAAGATATGTGGCTGTTGCCCCTTGCCTGCCTAAGGCATCTGATTGGTCTAATAAAAAGCTGAATGGCCAATAGCTAGGCAGGAGAGGGTGGGTGGGACTTCTGGTGAGGGAGAGGAACTGTGGGAAGGAGAGAAGTGGAGGACACCATTGAAATGTGGAAGAAGTTGGATGTATAGAATGGGAGAGAGGTGAAAGCCACATGGTAGAACACAAATTAATAAAAACAGGTTAATTTGAGTTATAAGAGCCAGTTGGGAATAAGCCTAAGCTAAAATCTAAGCTTGCATAATTAATAATTAGTCTCCATGTCATTATTTGCAGACTGGAAGTCCCAGTGAAAATGTACTACTACAAAATCCAATTGGTACTGTTTTCCAAAGTAAATACTCAAGTTAAATAACACATATTCCACCAAAGGTCCCTCCTTGCCTCACACAAAGCTCCTGGAAATACCAAGCTGCTAGTGAAATCAATGTATTTTAAGCAAATTGAAGAATCACAACTCAAAATAAAGTAGAAACACATATTTTATGTGTAAACATATATTGACATAAATGCCATCAGTAGTATGTTTAACACTAATGAAGCACGGTCACTAATTCCCTAAATAAAACAATTTTCAATAATATAGTGGAACCAATAAAACTGAGGAAGGGGGGGGGGCAAATAGAAGCCATGACTAGAGAGAAAGGCATTATCTCCATTTGGCATAGTCTTAGTGAAAGGAAAAGTATCAGCTCAGGACCCCCAAGGCCAAGTTCTCAGCACAAAGGAGATTCATTTTCCCCAGAGGGACAGAGGGCAGGGAGTAAGAGACCAACTCTGGAGACAGAGGACAAGGGAGATGGGGAAGAGAACAAGGGAGGAGGGGGAGGGGTATTTGCCCCAGAGGAACAAAGGAATGCCTCTGGATAGAGAGGAGACAGATGTGGTCCATAGGTCCATAGTTTATAAAGGTTCAGGGGAAACCCTGTGTTAGGATGAGGTATTTAATTTTAATTGGGCATGGTAATTAGGTGAGCCAAAAGGGGCTTTTGATTCCTGGATTCCAATACTTTGCTAAGTGGACCTTGGTAGTCAGCCTTGGAAGGAGGAAGAGGCTTGATGGATAGTTTTAGGAATCTAATCTAATGATTTTTAGCAAAGCAGGTGTAGTATGAATCTTAAAAGGTCTTATAATAAAAAACCCAGAGCCAGATATTGGGGTGAAAGATCAGAGAAGTAGAACAGCCAGCCAGTAGCTCACCTCTATGAAATCCTCAGCCTAAAGAAAGTGAGTTCCTGTTTCCTCACGCCTTATATACCTTTCTGTGTCCTGCCATATTACTTCCTGGGATTAAAGGCATGTGTCACCACTGCCTGGTTCTGTTTCTCTCATGTAGCCCAGTGTGGCCTTGAACTCACAGAGATCCAGACAGATCTCTGCCTCCCAAATGGTAGGGTTAATGGTGTGTGCCACCACTGCCTGTCCTCTATGTCTGATTTAGTGGCTGGCTCTGTCCTCTGATCCCCAAGTAAGTTTTGTTGGAGTACACAATATATCAGCACAGCAGGAACAGGGGAGAAGGGCAAGGCCTGCCAGAGCCATGCTCACCACACTCGAGCCATCCAGAGTCCCTTTGCTCAGAGCTACAACACCCACAGTGCACCATATCTGTGGGTATTACATCCTCAGAGTCAACAGACCGTGGATGAAAGTGTCTTGAAAAACAACAAAAAAACCTGCATCTGCCAGAGCATGTGCAGATGTTTTATCCTGTCATCATTCCCTAAACAACTCAACGTAAGAACTATTTACATAGCATTTGCATTGTGCTTGGTACTATAAATCAGCCTGAGATGGCATGTGGAAGCGCTTAGGTTCTCTGTGAAACGAGACTGCTTTATATGAGACGCAGCCTCCATAACGTTGGTATCTTTGGGGGTTCCTGCAAGCAATCTCTTTCAGATACGAAGGGACAGTGGTCTTGATTTTTCAGTTTTGGAAACCAATCACATTTAAGATCAGAGAAGGGAGGAAAATCAGACACAATTTAAAAAGATGTCTGCCTTAGGGGTAAGGCTATAACCCTTCAACTGTGTGAGATACTTCTGACTACAGCGTGCTACAGACCTTCAGCATCTATATACATTTACGAAAAAAGACCTGGGATGTCAGATTTCTGAAATTGCTGCCCAAGGGAGGTCTAAAAACAAAATTTAAAGTTCAGTGAACTGTTTCATTATTGACAGCTTTTTTCTACTAGCGCTTTTTCAAATGGAAAATATCAATTTCTCCAAAAGTCAGAAGTATTTCACTAAAATCTTATTTCACTTTGGTCTAGGATAGCTTTATCACTTCTACTGGTTCCTGCTTAGCTCATATTTTAGGTGTCTTTTTCCTGTTGCTTTTGTTTGTTTGCATTTATTTAGGTCAGGGGTAGTACACATCACTGCACGGGTGTGGAGATCAAAGGGTACATACAACTTGCATGAGTTGGTTCTTTCCACAACGTGGATTCCTGGGATCAAACTCAGGTCACCAGTTGGCTTAGTTGGTGTGTGACAGACCTTTCTCCGGAGACACAAGACACACACAATTACTAACTCCAGCTAGGAAGCTGAGGACAATCCAAAATATGGATGACACCAAAATCAGACTTGGCCAACCCATTACTTGTGAGAACATATGTGAGAGTTTACTTGGAGAAGAAGACTCTAAGACAGATACATCACCACAGCCCACCCAAGCATAGGTTCCAGTTCACCAAAGCTTGAAACCTTAAGCATACTGCTTAAGTATACTGCACAGCCTGCAGACAGCTCAAGAGGCGGCAGAGTGTCTTTTCTCAGGTGAGGTGACTCAGTTAGTCGAGTGTCTTCCAGGCAGCTCATCTGGTCTTTGTTTCTTCGAGGCCATGCTGTGGGTCTCTGTTCCTTACAGTCAGCTGGACTCATCTGCGAAACTTCTCTGCAGCTTGACTCGTCAGAGTGATTCTCGGCAGTCTTTATTATATTCTCTTGGGAAGGAGGGGCCAAACTGAGTGAATGTCATCAGTTTCAAGGACTTCCTGAAGCTATCATTAGTTGTTTACTTCCTGTTTTAAGGAGCTTTGCATCAGGATGGAATGGTTGAGCCTCAGAGTAAACTGCTGCACAACAGTCAGCTGGATCTTCACCCAGAAACCCTCTTGTCCACCTGCTTTAGGTGATGCTTTCACTTGTTGATTTTTTGTTTTTAAGTTTTTTGAGATGATAATATTACATCATTTCCCCTTTCTCTTCCCCACTCCAAACCCTTCCATATACCCCTCCTGTGTCTTCCAAATTCTCCAGGATTAGAGTGGCAGAGGAAGACAGATCTCTGTGAGACCAAGGCCAGCCTGGTATACAATAGCAAGTTCCAGGACAGCCAGGGCTGCATGCAGAGACCTTGTCTCAAAACAAACAAAACAAAACAAACAGACTGTTTGGGTAATTCTTAGAAGTTAAGTTGTATTTATTTCCTTATGTAATGGAATTTTTTTGTTTCTAAATTATAATCTATAACACTAATAACTTAGCTTGTCTTAGTCTCACAAATTCCATTGTTCTCAATCACCTGCATAGATAGGTAAGTACTCTTATTTCCCATTTTATTTTCTAGTAAGTAAGTTTAATTTCTTAGGGTGAGTTTAGTTTCACAACAGAACTGAGCAGAAAATACAGAGTCCTCACCTGTTCATTTCTCTGCTACATGCACAAAACCTGTCCACTATCAACATCTTACCAGAGAGACACATTTGTTATGATCAGTGAGCATGGTTTGATATCTCTATCTGACATTGGTTCTGTATGTTAGAGTTGGTGCTGTACATTCTATAGATTTTGACAAGTGGATAATGACATGGCCACCACTGTCTCACCACCCTAACACCCCTCTGTTCTC
>CABHPP010125080.1:0-16058 GCA_902168425.1 Peromyscus attwateri | reverse complement strand
ACACACACACACACACACACACACACACACACACACACACACACACACGAAATGTGGCATCACAGAAAAAAATCAAACCTGGTCCCAGGCCCAGGCATCTGGCCCTCGCTTATTGCCCACTCACTCTTCATCTCTGGACCCTGCCTGCACTAGGAAGATTCCTCCACGTATCTGGCTGCCTCAGTTTCCATATTCAAACTGGATCTCCACATTCCCTTTGAAAAACCCACACCAGTCCACCCTTCAGACCAGGAGGCTTGTACTAGAAAGGTGGACCCCTGGGGAAAATGCTAACTGGCTCCTATAGCAGGCTCGGGACTGCCTTGATGAGGAGTTCCAGGGCCCAAAAATAGTATTGCAATGGTGGTCTAGCAACAGACCTGTCAGAGAGAATAGAGTCTTCCCCTTAGTGCTGAGAAGCAAAGGAACAGAATTCCTGGTTAAGCAATTCTCCTGCAGATGCTGGTAACAAATTAGGACTACCAGGCGGCCACATGTACTGTCACTTCCAGCTCTAAATCAGTTGAAGGACAGTCTCAAGAGCCTAATAGAAACCCCAACTTTACTAATGAGAGCAGAGAGTACAGCTTGCACCTGTGACCAGGGGACTGCCACCAGCCAGCATCCTACCATCTTGCTCTTCCGGTGGGTGGGGAGTGCTGATCCTTCCCTCTCTCTCTGAGGAGACTCAGAGGGATGTGGGAGGTCTCCGTCATCCCTCCCTGCCTGGCACATGGGAATAAACCCAGAGAGGGCAAGGTGCAGACAAGCTCAGCAAGGGGGAGTCAACAGACAATAGACCTTCACCCCTCTCTGTCCCCAACATGAGTCACTCCTCCCCCAGGGCCAGAGCCCAGAGCAGCTTTTGTTCCTTTACTGCAGGACAAAGTGTGAGCAGAAGTCACTTTCCTCAGGGCCAGTGGTGGCAAAAGAGACAAGAAGTGCTGCCTCAACCAAAACCGACTCAGTCTTACCCTCTCAGAACATTCTAGAACAGGTGGGGCCTGGAAACCAGATTTCTCAATGAGCTCCACTTTTTACGAGAATGGGGCCGGCTGGCATCCACTCCATGTGGCTCTTGATGGGTGAATGAGGGGGACAAGAGCGGACATGTGTAATTTGCAATCTGGGCTGTGGCAGCTGAAACTCTTGGTATCAGTTCTGGAAAATAGCCAAGAACTTCCTACTGGGAGCCCCACACGATTGGATTAGAGAGAAAGAGAGTTTTGTGTGTGTGTGTGTGTGTGTGTGTGTGTGTGTGTGTGTGTGTGTGTGTGTGTGTAGAGCAGAGGTCGACTTTGGGTGTCATTCTTGAGAAGCTGTTAACCTTGGTTTTTGAGACAGTGTCTCTCATAGACCCAGAGCTCACTGATTAGACCATCAAGCCTTAGGGATTGTCCTGTCTGCACTCCCTCAGTGCTGGGATTACGAGCATGCACCACCACATCTGGCTTTTCTTCTTTTTAATGAGGATCCTGGGTACCAAACTCAGGTCCTCTTACTTGGTGCAACCAACATTTTAGTCACAAACCCATCTCTCCAGTCCTCCCATCCCCCTCGCCCTGAAGAGGATGGAAGGAAAAATGTGTCCCTCCTGGGGCTGTAAGTCAGAAAGAAAAGCCTGGGGTTGGATGGCATACCTAAAAATGCGCTGGAGTTTTGACAGAAGTATGAAAATTAGACAAATTTCTAATACTGTCTCTCTGCCCTCCCTTTGGCCCTAGCTTCCTGCATGCCTATGTGGTCTTCCATTTCCTTCCATTTGAGCTAGTCAGCTTCAGGCATCCCTTCATCCCTTCACATGTAGCTCACGGGTAGATGGAGGAGAACATTAAATAAAATTAAAACATTAATTAATTAAAAACGATGAACAGTGATGTGTGACTCCTAGGTTCCCTAAGCTACCAAAGACACATTTGTATTTTAAAAGAACAGTGGGATAAGCTCAGTGGATTACATTCCAGGCAGAATTCTGAAGCTGTTTGTCTGGGAATGGGAGATAGGTTTGTTCTCAGCCCTCACAGACAATACAGCCTTCTGTGAAACAGTGAGTGAGTAAGGACCAGTCACAGACTCAGCAGAGGTCAAGTATGAAGACACAGAGATGACCACTGATTGTGTAGAATGAGGTCACTGATAACTTAAAAGAACTAAGGAAAACTGTCGATGATGAACAATGCCATGTGAATTTGGTTTAGCTGGGAGTTTGGGGTGTTTGTCTGCTAAGCCCTGGGCTCATATAACAGTCTGGAGGGAAGAAAGACTCATACTTATTGGAATAATGGGACGTTGCTTCTGAGAGGTCAGAAAAGAAAATTTTAGAACACTGGATATTTTTTTAAAGACAAGGTCTTGTATATTCCAGGCTAGCCTTGAACTTGCTATGTTGCTGAGGCTGGCCTTGAACTCCTGATCCTGCTGCTTCTACCTCTTGAATGCTGGGATTACAGGCATGCGTCACCAAGTTTAGCTATAACCTGGATATGTAACTGCTGAGCTTACTGCTTTTTTTCTAAGCAAACCTTCAGTCTTTAACTAAGGAAAAGTGAATCTGCCCCTTGCTGCCAACTCATGGACACGTGGCCCTTCTGCTGATGTAAGCACTTGGCCAGATTAGCCAAGCACACCTTCCCTTCCTCGCCCCAGGCAACCCCTCCCCTTCACTACACTGCTTCTCTATTCTTACCTCAGAGCCTTCATTCCTCTCTCCTCACCTCTGCTCCTTAGGCTTTCCTCCACCTTTCCAGCAAGGCACCTTCTGCCCCTCAGAACAGTGCACATCCTTCAAAGCTTGCTCAAGATTCCAGCACTTTAAGTACCAGGACCCGCCCCCCCCATTCCTGATCTCTGAACTCTGAGGTTCTATCACTTTTTTTTATCTTTCTGTCTATCTAATCTATCTGTCTGCCTGTCTGTCTATCATCTATCTATGTATCTATGTATCTATCTATGTATCTGTCTATGTATCTATGTATCTATCTATCTAATCTATCATCTATGTATCTATCTTTCTATCTATCATCTATCTATCTATCTTCATTATCATCATCATCATCATCATCATCATCAGTTTATTTGTATAATACCAAGGACTGAATTTCAGGCTCTTAAGTATTTGAGGACTTTCTCAATGAGCTACAGTCCCAGACTTCTTTCCACTCTTTGAGACAGAGTTTCACGTGGATGCCCAGGCTGATCTTGAACCCATTCTCTAGCTCAGACAGGCCTTGAACTTGTAATCCTCCTGCCTCATCCTACCCAAGTATCTGGGATTACACCCTGTGTGTGCCACCAGGTCTGTCTGAACTCGCAATACAATAATAACACTCATAGTAATAATGATCATGGCTGTAAGAATGAGGCCTTAATGTTGGAATATTACAAAGAATGGCAACAACATGCTATTACATTTGTTACGTGATTGTTCAAAAGATGAGGGATTAGTATGATTACAGCCTAAAAATAAAAAACAATTAAAATATTCAACATTTAAGCTGAGATCCAGAAAGAATAAATTTGTTTCAGAAGACGGCAAGGCACCTGTGGTGGTTTGAAAGAAAATGGCCCCCAAAGGGAGTGGCACTATTAGGAGGTGTGGCCTTGTTGGAGGAAGTGTGTGTGGGGGTGGGCTTTGAGATCTCTTTTGCTCAAACTTTGCTCAGCAGCTCAGACAGTCAGAACACTTCCTGTTGCTTGCAAGCCAAGATGTGGGACACTCAGCTACCTCTCCAGTACCATGTCTGCCTACATGCCCCCATGTCCCACCATGATGATAACAGACTGAACCTCTGAACGGTAGGCGAGCCACTCCAGTTAAATGTTTTCTTTTATAAGAGTTACCATGGTCATGGTATCTCTTCACAGCAATAGAAACCAAAGCTAAGACAGCATCCTTCCATTTTGGTCTCTCTGGCTTATGGACAGGTATGCATGTGGCCAAGCACATCACAAACTTATTTAAATCATTGAGGGTTTTGTTCTCACAACTGAACTAGGCAGTTCTCTGTAGGTGACAACATCATTTTACGATGTCAGAAGTTTGAACACAACTGGTAGTTTCTGGTTATTTTGCAGAAGCCGGGGGTGGTGGTGCATGCTTGCAATCCCAGCTACTCAGGAGACCCGGGCCGGAGAGGCACAGTGAAGTTGAGAGCCACATGGGTAAGTTAGCAAGACCTTGTCTCCAGCACATATGTGTTCACATACACACCCCTTGTAGTGTTTTTAAGTTCTTTCCCATTGCTAATTTGACTCTCTAGTAAGATCACGGGTTTCTTCAGGGCAGGAAACCTCTACTAGGGTGTTGTTTTTTTTTTTTTTTTTGTATTTTCTCAGCTTCTAGAATTGTAGCAAATGTGTAATTGGAGCCTAGAAAGTGCCTCACTGAGCTAGGGGTGAAGTTCAGTGGGAGAGCATTCCTCCAGCATGAAGGAGGTCAGGGCTTATACACCAGCAATGAAGGAAGAAAGAACACTCTGCTGTGGTGAAGAGAACCCTGTGCATGTGTGAGTGTGGAAGACTGAGCTTCCTGGGTGAGTCCATTCACCTCATTCCGGTGTTGGAGGGAATGGAGAGTGTGGAAACTTCAAAGGACTCTTTGAGATGGAAGCTTCGTTACTAATCAAAAGTTCTTCAGTGTTGGCATCCAGATGGGAAGCAACAAAATGGCTCTGCCATCAGATGAACATGGTGATAATGAAGAAGGCATGCTGGGAAGACTGGGTATCCTGCTGCTCATTTATCTGGCTGAGAGAGAACCTGGGAAGGAAGAGACGAGCCTTCTCTTTCCTCGGGTTTAGCTGGAGAGAGATGGCCTGTGGGTCATCAGCCTAGCTCTGCCGCTCATCCCTGGACAAGAGGAAAGAGAGGCCCCTGCACTTGCTCCAAGTCCCATTCCTAAAGGTGAAGCTTCTGAAGTCACTGTGCTGACTGAGTGAGGGCAGATTGAGAATGGACCGACTGTGTGTCCTAGGGACGTTGGAGGCCCTGGCTGGTGTATCTACTGGCTTGTTGCCACATAAACTTGCATCCCACAGTGAGGACATGCAATCTTCTAATGGTATCAGAAAGATTTGCTAAGATTTACATTTGTAAACATAATAGATGGAACATTAAAGTTTCAGTACTTGGAGTAAATCCTGAGTATCGATCACTGTGCAAAAGATTAATTTGAACCACATTCCAAGTTGAGTATGTAAGCATGCCAGCAAGATTTCTGAGGCAAAATTATCAATGTACACTTCCCAGTCCACAGATCACTTTTAATAAACACGTAACAACTGCTTCATTTCTAACTAAGACATCAAATGTTTCTGAGAACTTGACCTTCTCTGTGGGGAAATCAATCAAACTGTGATAAGCAATGAATGTTCTGAACAAACATTAAGAGCTGGGGAAATAAGAAATATACTTATGATGACAAAGATTATTTCACTCTCCAGAATTTTTTCCCTCATGTACATCAGACTAGGAAGTCTTAGAGGCTGAGAAAGTTTAAGAAGTAGTTTGAAATTCTAAGTACAAGGTGTGTGTGTGTGTGTGTGTGTGTGTGTGTGTGTGTGTGTAGCTCAGCTGGTATGGTGTTTGCCTGGTGTGAATGAGGCTGTGGGTCTGATCCCCAGCACTCATAAACTGGGTGTGGTGGTTTGTGATCCCAGCACTGGGGAGGTAGAAGCAGGAGGGTCAGAAATCCAAGGCCATCCTTGCTACATAGAGAGTTCAAGGCCAGCCTCGGCTACATGGAACCCTACCGTAAATAAAATAATAAATTCTAAGTATGAAAATACTTCTTGTATACATATTAAGGTATAAAGTCATATCAGACAGTCAGGGAAGCAATCAGAAACGATACCTTAAGTTAGAGAGAGAGAAAAAAAAAAGGCAGATATACGGAATGGGGCCCGGTGCACAGTCTGGGTTCATTCAGGTGATCTTTGAGGGTAAAACAGCAAGGTCTCCTACAGCGTTAGTTACATGCCTAGTGTTGTCTCAAGCAATTTAAACATATTGACATGTTTGCCAACTCGATGAGTTAGATTTTATTCTATTCATTTAATAGATAATGGAGTCATGGCCCAGATCAGTTAAGCAATTTATCCAAAGTCACACAGTCAGTAAATAACAGCACTGAAAATGTAATCCCAAGGAGTCCAGAGGCAAGGTTCTGTAGCCCAGGCTGACCTTGAACTCACAACAATCCTCTTGCTTCAGTCCTGGTATTATATGTATGCACTATCACACTCTGCAAGACTGTGGTCTTAACACATAGACTCTCAAGATTCACGTATGATCACTAGCAACAACAACAACAATAATAATAATTTTAGTTGTTTCTTCCTATGTTAAAACCCAAGGTAGAAGTTGGGATATTAATGAGATACATGCTTGCAGACCCCTGATCACTGTTCTATAGCAAGCCATATCCACAATCTCATCTTCTTTTGTCCTGGATTGTGATTGACAGGCAAGGGGCTGGTCCTGGAAGGTTCTGAAAGCCTCTAGTTGACTGCCAGCTCACAGGTCATCTCAGGAATTCTCTACGTATAGATTGCTTAATGTGGGCTGTGGAGACATGCCCTCCACTCCAGGCACCAGCACCTGCTCCAAGGCCATCTGAAGACTGGCTGGTGACTTGCAGAATGGCTTCTGCTGAGCCATTTGACCACTGCTATGACTGGCCCAGTCAGACTGCTCTGTGAGACTCCTCAGGAAAGCAGTGTACAGCCATGAGGAGAGGGCACCCTGGGGTGGGAGGGGCTGGGCTAGCTGGGAGAGTCAGGTCATCTGCTGGCTGGTGGGTAGGGGCCAAATGATGAGACATCAGGTTTGCAGACTTGCTGGCTGCAGAGCTCCTGGGTGACAGGGCTGTGTGGCATCTTGAAGCATCACAGGTGATGTCTGTGAGCACGGCAGTGTGAATGTGGAGCTGTTCTCTTGCAAACCCTTAGAAGTAAGTCCTGTCCTCTGAGAGTGCGTTCATCCTTTCCTGTGATAGACTATCTGGACAAGATGCCAAAATGCAGCTTAGCAGGGAAAGGTGTGTTTTAACGCATAATTCCAGTTACAGCCCAGGAGTGAAGTCATGGGATTGGAGACTTGAAATCAGGTAGTCACGTCACAGCCACAGTCAAGAGCAGAAAGAAGTGTTTGCTAGCGTTTACTGCTTGGCTGTCTTTCCTCTACTCCGGTATAGTTCAGGGTCACAAACCAAGGAGTGACGCCATACACTGTGGTGATTATATTGTGTACCCTAATAAACATGCCTGAGAATCAGAGGACAGAGCCAGCCACTAGATTAGACAGAGAAACCGGGCAGTGGTGGCACACACCCTTAATCCTATCACTTGGGAGGCAGAGAACTCTGTGAGTTCAAGGCCACACTGGAAACAGAGCCAGGCAGTGGTGGTACACACCTTTGATCCCAGTACTGGGAAGCACACACCTTTAATCCCAGTACTGGGAAGCACACACGCCTTTAATCCCAGGAAGTGACGGCAGGGCGGAGAAAGGTATATAAGGCCTGAGGAAACAGGAACTAAAGCAGTTCAGCTGAGATCCTTTCCAGTGAGCACTCAAAGGCTTTCAGTCTGAGGATTCCTGGAAACAGGATTGGCTGAGGAGTTGGCAAAGTGAGGTTGGCTGTGGCTTGCTCTGCTTCTCTGATCTTTCAGCTTTTACCCCAATATCTGGCTCCCGGTTTTTTATTAAAAGACCGTCTAAGATTCAAACAACAATTCACTTTCAGGCTGGCTCTTCCCACATCAGCGAAGGTTGTCATGACAAGCCAGCACACACATGCACACAGGGCATCCTCATCTAGACAGTCCCTCACTGAGACTCTCTTCCTAGGTGATTTTACTTGTGTCAAGTTGACAATCGAAGCCATTTTTGCAGCTAACAATAAAAAAGAACGCAGCAACTCAGGCACTCAGATCCCCTTCTCCATTTCCCTTCTCCCAAGGCCACCTACTGAGCCAACTCTGTCTGCCAGCCTTCATTCCCAACCCCTCTCCTCTGTGAGTCCCTCACCCCTCCTACAGAAGCCTATAAGGAGCACCCAATAGGACTCACTTGAGGAACAGAATTTGCTTAAAAATCATTCTGATAAGAATTTTCAATGAGTTTTAGGCTCATTTGCAAAAGAAAAACCTTTAAATTTTCTGATCAGTAGCCTATTACTGCTGATTGGAATCAGAACATATGGAAATTTTCCAAGCTGGATTTCAGCAAAAGTGCTTGCATAATGGGGATGTGGGACTGAAAAATAACTATCATGATTTATGAACACATGGATTCCTTTGGGTCTGCTTTACCTTGGTGAGGTGTCATTCATCAGCCTTGACAGCCCCTCAAACTCCATGTCAAAACACACCAATCTTCTGCAGATCGAGATGCTCAGAATAATGGATTGTTACCCACCTCGCTGCTCATACTTATTAATATTGTTTCCAGGAATAACAAATACTTAAACTTTTTTTTTTATTTAGGGGTCTCATTGGTTCAAAAATATATGCTTTATAACATGAACCCCGAATTAAAACTCTGCACCACAAAAATAAATTATTTGTGAGCTGGGAAGGTACTGGGGCCCCTGGATCTACAAGACGAATATTAGGTCATCTTCTTCCCTCTCCAGCCATCCTCCACCAGTGCCCGTTGCACTGGCGGCTCTGTGAGATCCTGCTGCATGGGCCCCCCCCCCCCCCCGCCCCTCCTTACTGAGTGTTTCCTGCTGCATGAACCCCCTTCCAGCCTCTCCTTACCCAGTGTTTCCTGCTGCATGAACCCCCCTTCCAGCCTCTCCTTACCCAGTAGTTTCCTGTTGGTTCTTTCCACCATCCCAGATGGTTGAATTTTATCTATTTGAAAAAAAGGCCTTATCATTTACACTCTCTTTTCTTCCATTCTTCCCCCTCCTTTCCCTTCCTCTACCCCTCTTCCTCTCTTGTCCTAGAACTCAATACGTAGTCCAGAACGGCCTCAAACTCTCGTCAATCCTCCTGCCTCAGCCTCCCAAGTGCTGGGATTACAGGCATTAACTACCTAATGGTGGTTCGGGCAGACAGGCTCTCCAGCACAGTTTGCTGGGATTCCCATCCTCAGTTGACTACGGTTTTCCTGTGCCCTAGTGTTCCACATAGGGATGCAGCTCACATTTGGCTGCATCCCTGAGAATTTTCCAGTACCTTCTATCAGCCCAGTGACCCCAAGAAAGCAGGTTTTATGGCAGGTCCTGCTGTTTCATAGGCATCTGAGTATCGGAAGCTCTGCTGTCTCAGGTGCCTCTGTGAGCACTCTTGTTCTAGTTTTACTCTATGATATCATCCTGAGTAATCTTCCCTGTGGGACTCCTTCCTTCCTTATGCTCTTAGACCTGGACATACATTATTTGTTACCATTTAGGCTTCCTGAGAATTAGCAACCAACTGTTGCCTTGAAAACGGAGGTCAACCCTTATAATTCCTCTCACACAGCCCATAAGGCAATCCCAGCTGCAGTGTGTGTTGACTTCATGTTTAACAACCAGACATCTGTTGCTTGTCAACATTGCGTCACACAGGCTGTGTGAACCACAGGGTAGGCTGTGGCTACTAAGTGGGCTGAGCGTGTTCAACAGTAGAAAGATCCTGTCTCTCTCGGGCCTGATTCAGGGAGCCTCTGAAAGGCAATGAAGACACCTTCCATTCTGGTCAGAAACATTCCTGATGGAAAGGGTCTCACGGATGAGGTGGGTGACCCCGAATTATCCACAAGCCCTGGTCTTCTTGAGAAACAGCACAGGGCACAGAAACTGAGGTTATTGGCTCGCCTGGAAGGGAAAGCACAGCCACCTGTTGTGACTCACACGGGCTGTCTGGTAATGGCTTCCAGGTTTGCCTTCCAATTAAGAAGCTGAACAGAAGGACAGAGATTGTCTAGTTGAGCCTGTGGGGCAACAGGTGTTCAGACCATGAGTCCATGAGGTCACTCCCAGCGTGGGGACTTAGTTTGAAAATGAATTCTGATCTTTAAAAGCAGGGACTGGGGATGCAGCTCAGTTGGTAGCACCTAGCATGCACAAAGCCCTGAGCTCAGTCCTCAGCACTGCCTAACCAGGCGTGGAGGCAGGAGGATTCCAAAGTTCAAGGTTATCCTTGACTACGAAGAGAGGTCAACCCAGCCCCCATGAGACTATCTATCTATACACATACATACATACATACATACACACACACAGGTGGTTGTGAGCTGATATTTATTATTTATATATTACATAATATATATTTTATATAGTAATTGTGTTTTAAATTGTATAGAAATAATACATTACATATAATTTTTTAAATTAGAAAATAAAAATTATTAAGACCTCTTCCCTCCTTCAATAAAAGCATTCAGCATTAAAAAAAAAATTACTGAGCCCTGTTGTGGGGTCTGAAAACAAGTGAGTCACTTCATATTGCTGAAGGAATAAACAGGAACTTGAGTGACAGGTTCGGTGGTTCGGTGGCCGGACCGCCTCTGGTCATAGCAGTCTTAGGACTTTGAACCGCATTTCTAAGAAGCTACCAGATAAAACACCACTGGGTGAAGGCTGAGCAGGGAGGAAGCTGGGGGCGTGGGTAGAGAGCAAGGAGGTCGGAAAGAAGGGTCTGCAGCTGAGAGAACTTGGAAATGTGGGAACAGCCCTCCTCCCTTCCAGCCTGTGGGCCTTCCTGAGGGGTTCCAACCAGGCATTTGGAATCTGGAACGAGAGAGAGACCCATGAACTATGTATGACCCATCCCCGTGTGGTCACAGAGAGCCAGCAATGTCTCCAGTCCAGAAGCCAGCCCTCAGCTTACGTGAAAGATTTCTGCTGGGCGGTGGTGGCGCATGCCTTTAATCCCAGCACTTGGGAGGCAGAGCCAGGCGGATCTCTGTGAGTTCGAGGCCAGCCTGGGCTACAGAGTGAGTTCCAGGAAAGGTGCAAAGCTACACTGAGAAACCCTGTCTAAAAAACAAAACAAAAAAAAAAAAAAAAAAAAAAAGAAGATTTCTGAGAGTTCAGCTTGTTCTTAGACCAGTGTCAACCCCTAAACCTAGACTGATTTTGATTTAGATTCTTGAATGGACTGTTTCCTGAAAGGCCTTTGAATGGGGTGTGTGTGGTAGCACAGGACTACAGCTCCAGCTAGGTGGGAGGTGAGATGGCTCAGCAGTTAGTTAGGCCCAGCTCACAAGCACGTGTAACTCTAGCTTCAGGGGATCCAATGCGCGCGTGCTCTCTCTCTCTCTCTCTCTCTCTCTCTCTCTCTCTCTCTCTCTCACACACACACACACACACACACACACATAGAGGCAGATAGACATACAAACACACACACATACACACACACACACACACACACACGGAGGCAGATAGACATAGACACACACACACACATACACACACAGAGACACATACACACATACAGTAGAAACAGACACATACACACATACATACAGAAACACACACACACACACACACACACACACACACAGAGCTGCTGAGTTAAGGGGTCACATAACTTTGTAATCAGAAATGGTTTCATGGTATTTTTTTTTTAATCAAAGCCATTCCCTGATTTTCTCTTAAGAGAAAATACAATTGTTACTGACTGGGAACAAACCAAAGTTACTTTCTAGTTCAGCACACAGGCTGAGGGAGTCTTGTGGAGAGACACACTTGCTTGATACTTCTGTACCAAAACTGAGTATGGTGATTCACAGCAGAACCCCAGCTACCCTGGAGGCGGGGGCTGGAAGAGCATTTCAGTTCAGGAATTTGAGGCCAGCCTGAGCAATATAGTGAGACCCTGTCTCAAAGGGAAAAAAAGACAATCTTAAATCATCGCTCCTTCACTCTGTTTTTTGAGACAGGGTTTCTTGTAGCCCAGGCTGGCCTCAAATTCACCATGTAACCAAGACTGGCCTGATCCTTTTGCCTCCATCTCCTAGGATTATAGGCATGTGTCACCATGCCCAGATTCTTCATTCTGTTTTGGGGAGATAAATCACTACCCTCCCCCAATTCTTTCGTGTATAGCACACCTGCTTCAGTATACGCCCATATTGTGACAGTGATCAATTTCCTGTTGATTTGGTTTGTCCCAGACACGTGCCGGCCGGCCTTATGACTAATGCACATCTTAAGAAGCCCTAAATAGCTGACCTGCCATTCTGGTTTTTTGGTAATAGGCCCACGTCTGGTCTCTCTTCCTCATCTAGCTGAGGCAGTTGATGCTGAGGTAACTTTCCTGTTTCTGCCCTACAGGGGCATGGATGAGGTTAGCTACTCACATTCTACTTCTGTGCAGAGGGGCTGGGAGTGTAGCTCAGGTAGTAGAGTGCTTGCATAGTCTGCCCAAAGCCTAGGGTTTAGTCTCCAGCACTGTGGGGTATAATCCCAGTACTTGGGAGGTGGAGGCAGGGGGATCAAAGTCATTCTTGGTCACATAGTAAGTTCAAGCCTGGGTGACATGAGATCATCTCTCAAAGCAATATCCACACACAAACACACACACACACACACATACACACACACACCCCCCCCACACACACACACACATACACAGGGTGGGAGGGAGCAGAGGAGTGCTTCTAGGCAAGCATAATAAAGAATTCTTACTCAGAAAGCTCCTGTTCCTGTCCTCTAAGGTCCATAACCTGCTTCCTGAGAGGTAGAGCAAATGAATTGACCTGTCACCACCCCTCACCCCCGCCCCCCGCAGATTTCTTACTTATATCACATCCCAGAGAGTACCTGAAACTATATATAAGCCAAACCCAAGGCTAAAAACACCTCCCTCTCTACATCTGGGGAGCTGGACTTCACTTTGCACAGTGCCCTAAAGACCCCAACCACACTCCTGCTAGGGCACTATCAGGAGAGCCACAAATCCAAACACAACCCACCACACCCTATCTTCCAGAAGCTAAAAATACAGATCTCCCCAATAATGATAACTCTACCAATGTATTTTAACAACAAAAAAAACCCAACTTATCATTTTCCAAAAAACCACAGTGAACACAGTAAAAATATCACAACAGTACAAAAGTCTATTTATTAAAATTAGTCTTCCTAGTTCATACACCAAGTCTCCTCAGTTGCCCCCTCATCCCTTCCCACCAGTCATCAGAATCATACAGAACCTCCTAGAAATGTTCTCTGTGTGACGTACATCTAGTATCATTTAGTTGACATCTAGTGACATCTAGTTGTCATCTAGGTTGACATCTAGTGTCTTCCTCCATCATTCTCCATCTTCTTTTTAAAAATATTTTATTTTTATTTATATGCAGATAGAAAGAAAGATAGATAGATAGATGATAGATAGATAGATATACAGTTGTGTGTGTAGTGTCCTTAGAGTCCAGAAGAAGGCAGTAAATCCCCCCGAAGCTGGAGTCATGGGAGGTTGTGGGCCCCCTAATATGGGTGCTGGGAGCTGAACCTGTGTCTCCTGGAAGAACAGCAAGTGCTCTTAACTGCTGAGCCATCTCTCCAGCCCTTCCACCTAATTCTTTGAGGCTCAGCCACTCACTGAACCTGGAGCTCACGGTTTGGCTGGACTAGCTGGCCAGGAAGCCTCTGTGGATCCTATACTTTCTGATTTGCCAGCGTGGGGATTTATAGACGTGGGCCACTTCTTTAGCTTTTTATGAGCGTGCTGGGGATGTCCACTCAGCATGTCCTTATGCTTGTAAGACAAGCACTTTACCCACAGTCATCCCCCAGCCCACTCCTGGAAGTATTGTACATATATTTAGGCGCATGTATGGCACATACCCACTGTGTTGCCCTCCCTTTCTGGTCCGTGTGTGAGAACATCCTGAAACTTCTTGTGCCCACTCCACCACCCTTTATTTCCTTGCTTGTTTGCAATGCTTCATTTGCTCAGAAGACACCTCGTGCCTGGGGATTCCAGCATTGCCTGGTTCCCTGCTCACCACTACAGAGCACAGATGTTGGCCTGGCTCAAGGATGACCCAGAGGCTTAGGCACCACACTCTGGAAACAAAGGGGGTTTCCAGCCCTCGTGATCCAAGGTGCTGAGTCTTGGCAGCACTAGCAGGTCACTGTAAGGTGACCTGTGTTAGTAAAGACACAAGCTCACAGAACAGATTGTTTATTCCCTAAAACATGACCAAATGTTTATAACTGGATTCATACCAAGCTTGGGAATTGGAGTCTATTGAAGCCTCCCATGTAGCTCAGTGGCAAAGCATATGCTTGATGTGTGCAAGGCCCTGGGTTTATCCCCAGCTCCACCAAAGAAGAAAGACTCTAGAAACTTTGTAAACTTGGAGAATAAGGTATAATGTCTGTCCTAGTTAGGGTTACTGTTGCTGTGAAGGGATCCCATGACCACGGCAACTCTTATAAAGAGAACATTTAATTGGGGTGGTTCACTTACAGTTTCAGAGGTTCAGTCCATTATCATCATGAAAGGGAGTACGGTGGCATGCAGGCAGATGTGGTACTGAAGCCAGTCCTACATTTTGCAAGCAATGGGAAATTGACTGTCATACTGGGCATTATCCTGAGCATGGGAAACCTCAAAGCCCACCCCACAGTGACACACTTCCTCCAACAAAGCCACACCTCCTAATAGTGCCACTCACTCCCTATGAGATTATGGGGGCCAGTTATATTCCGACTTCCACAGTGTCATATCCATCCTCACCTACCTGCGTTCTCTCATGTCTGGGTCTGTCACTTAGAGGTGTGTGGCTGCTGGAAGGGTTGGCCCAGGAGCAGTATTAGGAGTGGAGTTAAGGCTGTGAGTCAAAAAAGTAGACACCAAGACCTGGGGCTGTAGCTCAGCAGCAGACCAGTTGCCTAGCATGCGTTTCAATCCCTGGTATTGAAAAAAAAAAAATCAAAAGATTAATGTCCACATCTACCTCCTCACACAGACACACAGAGAGACAGACACACACAGGCAGTCAGGCAGGCAGACAGGCAGGCAGGCAGACAGACACAGACAGACAGACATTGTCATTTAAATGGAAGTCAGCTTTTCTGTGTAGTACTTTTTCTACTCATAAAACATTCTCAGAGGGGCCGAGGATGTGGCTAAGCCAGTAGAGTGCTTATCTAGAGTGCATGAAGCCCTAGGTTTGATCCCTAGCACCCCAGAAACTGTTGGAGCCCATCGAGGTTTCCTAGTGGCTTTACCCAGCAGGACTGCATAAGAGGATGATTGGACCACGGGCCTGGGTACGAGGTGTTTGGAAGGGTCTACACTTGGTTGTATCTAGAAGGGGGAGGTCTTTTTGCCTTGCCCCTTGGCATTGTTATAAAAGGCCTTTTGGAATAAAGTTCTGGGCTGGTGGGTTTTGACTCAGGCCCTGCCTAGGCTATCCTGTGTTTTCTTTCCTCTCGTCGTCGTCTAGGTCTCTCTTTCTATCTAAATATTTCCCACTTCTTCCTGCTCAAGAGTACCCTGGTCGTAAAGGTGGGGGCTGGTCCCTGACAAGAAACTGGGAGTGACAATATGCACCTGTAACCCTAGCACTCAGGAGGTGGAGGCAGGAGGATCAGAAGTTCAAGGTCAGCCTTGGCTGGATGATAGTTTTTTCCAGCCTGGGATACATGAGATCCTGTCTAAGGGCTTAAAACTCCAGCACTTCAGAAAATGTTTAACTTGGATGTGTAGACAGAACTTCCAGCATGCAGGAAGTCAACAGAGAAAGCAGGCTAAGCATCACAGACAGGCCAGTGGACACAACCGCGTGGCCAGGCCTCCTCAGGGTCACTTGACCCTGTCCTCAAGGAGTCAGAACGTGGCTAAAAGGAGTTTTGAGGTTTGAGACAGACAGAAAGGTTTACAGATATATAAAAAGCAGGCACATTGTATGGTCTCCTACGGATCCTAGTTTTCACAAACATGCTATAAAGACAATTTGGGAAGTTTCAGAATTTACTGCAAATTATATAGTATTGAGGATATAATTATACAATTTAATTTGGTTAACTGTGAGAGGTGATATTTTGACTCTAAAAGTGTTTTTATTTCTAAAAGATGTACACTGAGTTTTTAAAAAAACAC
>CABHPP010125079.1:17415-37352 GCA_902168425.1 Peromyscus attwateri | reverse complement strand
TAACACATATTCCTTCATTGTTAACTTTAGAAAAAAATCTCAGTAAAAATTGCTAAAGTGAAGCTTTAGGAAGATGCTGAGTGTGGTAGTGCACTCCTTTAATCCAGCACTAGGGAGGCAGAGGCATGTAGATCTCTCAGTTCAAGGGCAGCCTGGTCTACAAAGCAAGTTCTGGACAGCCAGGACTGCACAGAGAAACCCTGTCTCAAAACACCAAAAATGAGACAAAAGAAGGCAGAATTATTTTTCTCCACGTAAAAAGACAATAAATGATAGAACAAACCTCTTGAAGAACAAACAGACTGTCTAGGGTCCACCCTGTCTGGGCATTCTCTCCTGTCGGGTGACTCACCGTCAGATGCAGCTGCAGCCTGGGTCCTATGAGCCAAGAGACAGTAGCTGGTTAAGTGCAGAAGGAACAGGAGGCAAGTGACATCATCCTTGGCTGGACCCTGCTCATTCCTGGATAAAGATTGTGTTAATAACTCCCCTGTGGGACTTTAAGGAAGAATGTAACTAGTGAGCCAGGGATGGTGACAGAAACCTCTGCCACAGCCTCACTTACCCTTCAGTTTTGTTAAAGTGGAAAGTCATAGCCAACGTTAACCATAGCCTGGACTATCACCATTGTAATAGGAATCTGGTCTAAGATGAGTCAGTTATTGTATGTGCAGGCCTTTGTTCACTGTGCAGAAATCTATTCCCTCCCATTCTCTCTCTGTCTCTGTGTCTCTCTGTCTCTGTCTTTGTCTCTCTCTCTGTTCATATAAACTGTCAGTAGTTTTTGTCTTGTTATCTTTATAAGTGTGGAGTCCAAAGCCTGAGTTCTCTTCCCCTTACTAGTATGTGGCAGAACAACCCTGAGGCCCCATCCCTCAGGCGCCATCCCGCCTTCTCCCCATCACGTCATGGCTGTTCTGCTGTCAGTCAGAAGCCATGTTCATTGGAACTGCGTTCCCTTCAAATGCACAGTTCAGTTTTTTTTGCTTTAAATAGTGACCTGAAAATTATAGAATGTCCACAAATACAAATGGCTTAGATGAAAATGAGAATATTTATATTACCATCAGTGGGACAAAAGTCACACTTTAGAGAGTGACACCTTCCCTTAAACTGCCCACATCTGTGAAGTGTAAACTGTGTAGTTGAGGAAGCACAACAGGGAAGAAGATGGATCCGCCTCAGCACTCTTGATCCTGCAGCCAAATTGCTCTGGACTTTTTCTGAATAATAAAGGTGTCTGATCAAGTTCTCATGTCATGTGGTGTTCCCATTCCATCCTCTGGTCACACAGTGTCCTCTGCTCATCAGGCCACACTCCTGAGCTCAGCCCTCCCATGTTCCCAGGGCTTTATCCTGCAGATGGACCAGGGTCTTGACTCCTTCCACACTTGGTTTGAGTGCAGGCCCTGAGTGGACTTTGGCAGGGGAGGGGAAAGAAAAGGGGTCTTTCCCTGTTGCTGCTGGTCTGGTCTATCTGCATCAATTGTAGGTAATAGAGACTCTGTGGGACTCCAGGCTGTGTCCAGCCCCCAATGTAGCTGACTCAGCACTGTTAGGACACAGATGTTTTGGATGTGCATGGTGTCAGGGCATGTCCACCAGTAGATTAGAGAGTCCAGCATCTAACACACATTGAGGGGCACATGCAACTACCAAAGTGACAACATTACTCCCCAATGTCACTTGCCCGCCCTACAGATCATCACTCATGTTTGACCAAGGTCCTGTGTGAATTTCTCCAGCTTGACATGTAAAGGTTTTGTAGAGTCATGGAAACTGATTCATGAGGACCTTTGTTGGAAAAAGGAAATAAAAATACCAGTGTCATCAAACAATCAAATCCTGTGTAATTAAAAAGTTATGAACCTGTGCCACACAGTGGATGTGTCATAGAATGCAATAAACACAGTTCATGGAAATAAGGGAAGCTTATGCACAGTATGATCTGAGCACAAACACACAGAACTGACTGTTGTTCCTAGTGATGCCCTGGCAATGGGAAAAGTGCTGTCCCTGTCTGTGCATCTCACCTGCCTCCTTCTGAAGAGAGTTTGCTAGGAAGTCTTTCTTCCTTCATGTTCAGAGTGTTGTAAGGGTCTCAGGGCTTTATTGAGGCTCACCAGAGTCGCATAGCTGTTTATAGCTTTAGTGGCAGTCAGTGAGACCAGAGAATGGCTGCTTCTAATTCTGATTTCCTTCAAGTGTTGCACTCTATCCCTAATGTCCACAGTAACTGGCTCCCTCCAAATAGGAATTCAACTTGTATTTGTGCATTTCTCTCCAGAGACACAAATGTTACAAGGAAGTAACAATAAGGATATTTTTCGTAAGAAGTGCATTTCTATATGCATTTCTATATTCTTACCTCTAAATTAAGATGACTGAATGTTTCTAGAATCAAATAATAAATTCAAAGCTGAAAATCCTCAACAGGTCACAGAAGGTCTGAGTAACTTATGTAATGTATGTTAAGTGGAGTCATAAAGATCATTAAGTGATATTAATCAAAATTTTAAGGTCAAAGTTCAATCATACATTTATTTAAATCATTAGAGTCCTCTAAAATTATTGATCTGCTCATGGAAACATCTACAACAGCTGACTTAGTGGACAAAAAATTATTTCCCCTTCCCAAATGTCATACAAAATGTAAAAATACCAGACTAGACTGGTTCAACTGACCTTCTGGGTGTTGATTGGCCCTACTTAGAGGTCTATTCCCATGTGGACGGAGGGATTAAGAGGCAGTACTTTTTACCCTGATCCTTCAAGGTTATCTAGGTCCCATGGGGCTGTAGGACATCTTTCAAAAGGTCTCACAGTTCTAGTGAGTCACCTGTCCTCCAGATCAGGAGGCCCTAAGGGATGGATGCTAATCGTTGTACATTCTGCAAGGAAGAGATTCAATATGGAGGGACATGATCCCAGTGCTTCCAAAGGAGGCTGTGGTCAGAAAGTCCCTCACTCGTTACCAAATCATGGCATAATTGGTAAAAGATAGGCTAAAAGACTCAGGGGCTCCTCCCTAGTCTGAATGACCTTGGAGGAACAGACCCTTATGGGGCCTTGACAGAAAAAAATGTTTGGTTTTGTCTGTCAGTGTGCTCTTAAAACACTTAGCAGGAACTGTAACATGTATTGGTCATAAGATAGGACAGTCAGAAGGAAAAATTCTGAACTGCTAGTGTCACTTAGTTAGACAACTGGCCGATGAAAAATTACATGGGTGTGTGGAGGCAGGGGTCACACAGTATCAGAAGGGTCAGGAGGGCGTTCCCAGACAAGGCCATCAGGTAAACTCCAAACATGATCACAGCAAGCATAGCAGGGTGTTTGAACTGACTGAAGAATCCCACTAGTGTGAAGTCTGAATGTCCAGTATAGTTGCTCATCCGGATGATGATGTTCGTGGGTGTCTCCTAGGCAACCAAGAATGTTTGGGGTTGGTGTCATGTGGCCCTAGGAATGAATGCTCAGTGATGTGTGCCTCAACCTGACTGTGCTAACACGAGGCTCACTGTGCCTGCAGATCTGAGGTTTATAATTTACCTGTAATTTAAGAAAATTTCAAAACAGAATTCATATCTGTGGTTAGAACTATCATAACTCCTAGTGAAACTACCACATTTCAGGGACATGAAGTATCCAGGTCCTTTATCTAGAAGGACCACTCTGTAGGATCACTCTCCTAGACTATCGTAACCCAGCGCTTCCAAAGGGAAATCAAACTTCTTTTAAAAAATTTATTTTATCCTGAGGTTTGAACTAAGACTGAACCTCTATGAGCTAAGGATCCAACTTAGAGCTTTTGAAATCTCAGAGGTACATTCCATATTACCTTTACTTAGAAAGCTAATTGAATATAATGTGGCAAAAGAAATCTACAACATTGAAGCCCCTTTACCCTAAGGATCATGTGACGTTGAGAGGTTCTGTTCTTGGTGGAGCATCTTCATCTCACAAGTTGGTCCCAATGATCAGGAAGAACATGGAGAGAGGACCTCACTCACTGGCCAGACCCGGGTATGGGTCCTGCCATCCCTCATGCATCCAGTCCTCTGTGCACTCCACCTAAAAGGGGAAGAAAAAATTTCAGTTTTTCTTTGGCCCTAATTAAGTGAAATAATGGGTAATCCTAGAATACTTACAGTTTCAAGTGGATAACTGCACACACATTAGAGAATTCATGTTAGACTCTTTTTCAAGAACTGCCCTATGGATGCACATTAATGTTATTCGATTGTGAAATGTGTAAGTATAGTTCTCAGTATGGTCATCTATTTACATGTTTATGAATTTTGTTTTCAACAAATATCACATGGATCATCTGTGGATCTTAGTGTTGAATCTTTGGATTTGTGTGTTTAATTTGCTAATCTGCAGAATACAGGGAACTGGGGAGTGCTGGTTGGTGGGAGGGGAGAGAGAGATCTTAGGGGACGGGTGAGAGTGGACTATAGTGGCACAAAGGACAAAGGATGATGGGAAGGAACCTGTAGTGGGGAAGGGATGAGAGTGATGGCAGAGAAGGGGACATCTAAGGATGTTTATTGAAAAGGCCATATTGAAAAGGCTTGCTATTCTTTATGTATTCATATGGCTGTACATGCTCTACACTGGGGATACTGTTCCCAGAAGCCATGGACTGCCCAACAGCCCAGTGCCAGGTGTGGGATGTCTTTTATGGACTTGTTTCTCATGTGTGTCCTGATGGGGAGAGGACAAGATGGCAGGTGAGGGGTGGACCTCTGGGTCAGTTTGTTGGGCACTAATAAGGGGTAATGTCTATGATTAAGTAGCTGAACTCCAACCTTTGGAGTCCCCGCTTGTGAAAACTACTACTGGAAGTGTATATGAACACACACACACACACACACACACACACACACACACACACACACACACGAGAGAGAGAGAGAGAGAGAGAGAGAGAGAGAGAGAGAGAGAGAGAGAGAGAACATGGGGATAGAGGGAGGGAGAGAGAGAAAAAAAGAAACCAACTTTGACAAGTACCCAAGGCTATGGCCATGCATTACCTGACTTATATATCTCATGCTTGAGATTTATCTACAAAGTTCAAATTTCAGATCATTTTTAATTAGGTAACAATTACCATTTTACAAATCTGGGAGATTAAAAAAAACACAAGGAGTTGGTAAAGATCTTTTCCCATTCTGTAGGCTGTCATTTTGTCTTATTTACTGTGCTCTTTGCCTTACAGAAGCTTCTCAGTGTCAGGCGGTCCCATTTATTAATTGTTGCTCTCAGTGTCTGTGCTACTGGTGTTATATTTAGGAAGTGATCTCTGGTGCCAATGCGTTCAAGGCTGTTTCCTACTTTCTCTTCTATCAGGTTCAGTATAACTGGATTTATGTTGAGGTCTTTGATCCACTTGGACTTGAGTTTTGTGCATGGCCATAGACTTGGATCTATTTGCAATCTTCTACATGCTGACATCCAATTATGCAAGCACCATTTGTTGAAGATGCTTTCTTTTTTTCCATGCTACAGTTTTGGCTTCTTTGTCAAAAATCAAGTGTTCATAGGTGTGTGGATTAATGTCAGCATCTTCAATTCAATTCCATTGGTCCACATGACGGTTTTCATGCCAACATCAAGTTGTTTTTATTACTAATGCTTTATAGTAGAGCTTGAGGTCAAGGATGGTGATGCCTAGGCCCTCTGCATAAGAGAGACAGTTGTGTAGCTTGGTCTCCTTAAGGGGCCCCCTGGCAGTAGGATCAGGATTCATCCCTGGTGCATGAGCTGACTTCTTGGAGCCTACTACTGTGGTGATATATTGTGTGCCCTAATAAAACTTGTCTGAGGATCAGAGGACAGAGCCAGCCACTAGATTAGACACAGAGCCAGTCAGTGGTGGCACACACCTTTAATCCCAGCACTTGAGATCTCATGCCTTGATTGGGAAGCACACTTGCCTTTAATCCCAGAAAGTAATATGGCAGGGCAGAGAAAGGTATATAAGGCGTGAGGAAACAGGAACTCTGCTTCTCTATATCAGCTTTCAACCTGATATCTGGCTCTGGGTTTTTTTTGTTTTTTGTTTTTTTGTTTTTGTTTTTGTTTTTGGTTTTTTTTTGTTTTTTGCTTTTTGTTTTTTTATTAAAAGACCATCTAAGATTCGTGCAACACACTCCCTATGGTGGGGCACCTTGCACAGCCTTGATGCAGGGGGAGGGGTTTGGACCTGTCTCAACTGAATGTACCAGGCTTTGCTGACTCCCCATAGGAGGCCTTACCATTTCAGAGGAGGGAATGGAAGTTGGGTTTTGGGTGAAGGCTGGGGGTTGGGAGGAGGGGAGAGAGAGGGATCTGTGGTTGGTATGTAAAATGACTAAAAATTTTCTTAATAAGAAATAAAAATAAAAAATAAAATTAACAAAGGGTTAACTAATGAACCTACAACAAAGAAGAAAAGAAGACACAAGAAGAAAACCATAGCTCTGTAGTGGAGATGACTTTCAGCTTTTTTTTTTTTCCTTTATTCATTATGTCTTCTAAGTCTCAAAGGAATATTATTGACAAAAAAAAAAAAAAAAAAAAAAAAAACCCGCACCACGCCACCCCTTAATGAGCAAAGTCCAGCCAGGGATGACATCACTCCCCTCCTACTCTTTGTGCACTTAACCAGCCACTGTCCCTTGGCCCATGTGGCCAAGGCTGCCAGAAGCATCTGGGGTGAGTTGGAGCTGAGGGGAGACTGCACAGCACTCACTGCTCCCGACTTAACATCTGCTTTCTGAATCTTCTAGTAGTTCTTGACAATATTATTTTGATTGTCCTCTATCTTTTCTTTTTTGCTTTCTGCAGAAAAGAGCATGCACTTTTCTTCCAAAAATGTCGAATACTATCTTTTTAATGCAACAGACTTGGCATATTTTATTCCCAGCTACTTAGGAACAGAAGAACACGTATGCTGCCTTGTTAACTATGGTATTCACCGGCAGTCGCGGAACCGCAAGCTTATAGAGTGTCACAAAGACACTAAGAACTACATACTCATCCCATGTATTCTGTGACAAAAGGGGAGGGCATTGTCTAGACTGAACTGCAGACTACAGAGGGAAATGGGGTTTCCAAGAGAACTGAGGCAGGGGCATGCTCTTTGTTACCAAAACTGGTGAAATGTACATCTTTTGTCTGTTGGTTGTTTCATATTAGGGACACACTCTGAAATCTGAGTTCTCCTTCTGAAAACGAAGAGTATAAGGTAAGTAACTCAGACTCCTGGGGAGAGGCGCTGCAGAAAGGCTTCAGAACTGACTCCTATGTGGCTGGTTCCAGTAGCTTGGGGTGACTCTGCCAGTGCTGTTAGCAACCCCAGTGTGACGCTGCATCTGGCTGTCCACAGGAGATGCAACTGGAGAGCAAAAACAGGTCTGAGCAGGCTGCAATCCCTGTGTGTGCCTCAGACACCATGTTCCTAGTCCTCCTGGTGTCCTGGGTGTCTTGATGTCGGAAAGTGCTATTTGACAGAGTGCAGCACTGACTTGAGTAGCACAGCCCCCAAGTCTCTTCTGACCTCCATTCATCCAGGGTTTAGGTTTCCATATGTGGAGGCCACTGCTCTGGTCTGAGATCTACCATGTCCACAAATATAAATGAAATAGTTTGATGTCTCTGCAGTGTTTTGGGACATTTAAATGTTGAACATAATTTAGTCTTTATCTGCCAAGGAAACATTGGTAGAAAGGAAATCTGTTTATCTGTCTGTCTACCTCTGCTTCTATATATCATTGATCTATATGTCTTTCCATTCATCTTCTGCCTCTAATTTGTCCAACATTTTAATGTAGGCATTGGGACCCTGCAGCTCTCTCAGCTTCCTGAGCATCACAGAAAGCCCAGGGTTTTAACCAGCCCAGCATCAGGAGTAGTGTAGGGAGCTCTCACAAAGGTGTAAATGCCTCTGGAGCCGACAGTTCTCTCTGAACTCCCCCTTCCCTGTAACCACAGCTAAACTCTTCTCAGGAAGAGATGATGCTTGTGCTGTGTTGGTGAGAGCTACCATAACTCAACATTTACCATTTCAGAAATCAAAAGGTTAAAAACGGGTGGAAGTATGGCTCAGGGGTTAAGAGCACTTGTTTCTCTTGCAGAAGACTCCCAGCTAGGTTCAGCTCCCAGCATCCACTTGGCACATGGCAGCTCACAACTTTCTGTAACCAGTTCTGGAGGATCCAATATCTTCTCCTGAACTCATTGGGCAATAAGGACACATGTAGTGCTAATAAAGACACACACACACACACACACACACACACACACACACACACACACATTCATACATGCAAGTAAAACACATACACATTAAAAGAAATACTTTTAATTTTTTAGGTAGGATAATCCAGTCTGTTTAAGGAGATGACATGGCATAAGCTTTATCTGGCTTCAGACAGGCTAGGTCTATTTGTGCCTATTGCTTTGACTCACTTTGCAGCCATTTAAACATTTGACTTTATCTTATTTACATGTTGTCCTGCACAGACTGGCAGGAGCCCATTTAAGTACCATCAAGTTCAAACTTGCCTTGACTGGTTTCAGAGTCCAGTGCAGAGTCGGGCTGTGAGCAGGGAGCACGGAGAGCAGGGAACCCGTGTGAGAGGCACCTCAGCATCGCTCAGTTTTCTCTCTGCTTCTTGGATCCCAGGAGACAGGAAGTGTGACATTCTACACAGCAGATGGTGCTGCAAACACAGCCTGGCCGGGGACACACCTGTGAGGTCCTGTAGTGTTAGAGCATGTGAGGACTTGTGAGGACGTGAGCTTGGAGAAGCCGAGATCTTATGCAGGTGAATTTTTCTGCTAACTGTGCTAATCAGGGATAAATGTGTAAATATGTTATGCATTTCTTTGCAAATTCCTACACTCATGTGAATGTTTTTCTAAATATATATTTAAAGTGTTTATACATTTATACAAAATTAATGCACTTGAAACAAACACAGAAAAAAATTCAAATCCAAAATCTTTTTAAAGTAGGCTGTATATGTTATTTATTTGAAGTTTTCTTCCTTATTATTTTGAAAACCAAATTCTTAAATGCGTACACGATATTTAAACTGAAGAGCAAAAGCACTGTTGTCCATAATACAATACTATTACTCATCTCTCAGATGACCCTCCAGGATAGTGGGATCTTAAAATGTAAGAGTGCATGTGCTCAGCCATTTTTACTTTGGCTTTTGAAAGACCTTTCATTGTTTTGCTTTATTTAACCTTGACAAAACCAAAAGTCAAAGTTATCATCATCACCACCAGCATCAGCAATAGCATTAGTTTAGGTAGCAGATGGAGAACTGCTGGGTAGAGGGACAGGTGGACAGGTGGACTGGTGGCAGTATTTGGCCAATGAGTGGGCTCCATGCTCCAAGCCTGTTAGGGTTCTGAGCATTAATCCTGCTTGTGTGAAGGTGAAGGTTCTTCAAACAGCAGAGAAACTCTCAGAGAGCCCTATCCTGAGGATTAGGGAGATTCACCTGTTGAAATTTACCCCTTAAATTATTACTCTTAAAAGTGTTTTTATATGCAATACACCTCAGAGATTTTAAGATTCCAATTGCATCCTTAATTCATGGAGGTCAGGGTTTACTTTAAAGTCAAATAGTTCAAAATAATTTTGATTTTACCCCTTTTTGTCATTAAATCATTACTTGTGTTAGCATGGGGCAGCATGCCTCAAATTTTGTCACTGAATCATCATTTGTGTTAGTATTGAGTAGCATTCCTTAAGTTTGTAATACTTGACAGAAGACTCTGTCTGTCCTTAGGAAAGTTCATGACCTTGAATTTGCCCTGAATCACCAATGCTTCTGACCAAGACATTAATTCTAAGTTTTAAAAATTTGAACTATGTGAAATATGCAATCCTCAGATTTTCAGGCCAGGAAGCTTCCTCTGATAGCACAGTCAGGTTAAGGGACACATCATTGAGCATTAGTTCCTAAGGTCTCTTGATGATGCTAACACCAAAGCATTCTTGGTTGCCTAGGAAACACCCATGAACATCATTACCTGGATGAGCAACTACACTGGACAGTTAGATTTCACCCTGGTGGGATTCTTCAGTCAGTCCAAACACCCTGCCCTGCTTGCTGTCATCATATTTGTGGTTTTCCTGATGGCCTTGTCTGGGAATGCTCTCCTGATCCTTCTGATAATCTCTGACACCCGCCTCCAAACACCCATGTACTTTTTCATCAGCCAGTTGTCCCTCATGGACATGATGTACATTTCTGTCACTGTACCCAAGATGCTCATTGACCAGGTCCTTGGGAGCCACAAGATCTCAGCTGCTGCCTGTGGGATGCAGATGTTTCTCTATGTGACACTAGCAGGTTCAGAATTTTTCCTTTTGGCTACCATGTCTTATGACCGCTATGTGGCCATCTGCCATCCACTCCGTTATCCTGTTCTCATGAACCGTAGAGTGTGTCTCCTCCTGATGTCTGTCTGTTGGTTCCTGGGATCCCTGGATGGCTTTATGTTCACTCCTGTCACCATGACCTTCCCATTCTGTGGATCCCATGAGATCCATCACTTCTTCTGTGAGGTTCCCGCTGTGACAAAGCTCTCCTGCTCAGACACCTGGCTCTATGAGACCCTCATGTACCTGTGCTGTGTGCTCATGCTTCTCATCCCTGTGACAGTCATATCAAGCTCCTATTCATTCATCCTCCTCACAGTTATCAGGATGAACTCGGCAGAGGGCAGGAAGAAGGCCCTGGCTACCTGCTCCTCCCACATGACTGTGGTCATCCTCTTCTATGGTGCCGCTGTCTACACCTACATGCTCCCTGCCTCCTTCCACACCCCTGAGAAGGACATGGTGGTGTCTGTGTTTTACACAATACTCACCCCTCTGCTGAACCCACTAATCTACAGTCTTAGGAATAAGAATGTCACAGAGGCCCTAAAGAAACTGTTGGGTGTGGAACACTCTTTCAAGAAACAGTAAAGTAAGTAATTTGGAATGAAGTTTCTTTTCTTTTCCTTTACACATCTGTTGTTCCAGATCTCATGCTTATGCTATTTGTGTGATGCTCCCATGCCTGAGAGCATGATATGTCCTCTTATCAAGGACTTTTGTTGTGTAGGAATATGGACTTTCTGCATCTGATTTGCTGGAAGATTTCATCAGAAAGAAATGCTGGCTCAGTGAAATGGATTTGCTCTGTGTACTGACACAATTGAATGGGTTTCATTCCTTTCTTTTTTATGTGCATTGAACAAGCTGGCATTCCTGGGATATGTTCCATTTGGTCATAGTGAGCAATATTTTTAATGGGATATAAATAAAATTTGCTAGTATTCTGTTAGGAAGTTGGTGTAAATGTTTATCTTAGATGTTGTTCCATAGTTTTTGCTATGTGTATCCTTGCTGTGTGTATCAGAACAGTACCAGCCTGCTCTGAGAGTTTGGGAAGTATTCCCCTTCCTTAATATTTTGGAAGAGTTGGAAATTTGTTGTTACTTTCAGAACACTTGTTAGAATTCAGTAATTAAACCATTTTCCTTTGCTTTAAAACAAAGATTTTATTTTTATGGGTATGTGTGTTTGTGTGTGGGTCTCCATGTGTACTTGTTTGTGTGTATATGTGTTTTTGTGTGTGTCTGTATTTGTGTGTATACATATGTGTTTGTATGTGTTTATGTCTTTGTGTTTATGAGTATGAGTGTTTGTGTATAGTTGTGTGTGAGTGTGTGGTGTGTGAGTGTGTGTATGTATGCTTGTTTTTCTGTGTGAATGTGTGTGTGTGTGTGTGTGTGTGTGTGCTATATGGATATATGTGTTTCTGTGAGGTGTAACTGTGTGTATGCATATGCATGTGTGTGCAGTGTCAACAGAGGCCAAAGGAGGTCATCAGTTCCTCTTGAGCTTGATTTACATGTAGTTGTGAGCTGCCCAACATGAGTGCCGAGAACTGAACTAATTGGTGAAGCGGATTTAATCGAGTTATCATATTGGGCCTTATCTTTTACCCATTCAGCGGCTCTGCATGTTCCAACTGGATAATGCAGTCCACTGTCACCCATGGAAATATCATAAACAAGAGCACACATTTGCACCAGCTCCTGTTTCCTAATTTTCTGGTACATTCCTCCTGTTCTCTTTTCTTACTCTGTACTTTGACAGTTAGATGATTTTCTCTAGTAATATTATTTAGATCTTTTTCTTTTTCCTTCACATTTGTGTACAAGTTTTTACTTTGTGGTTGTCATGAGACTAAGAAATAATCTTATAATAAAACAATTATTTTAAGAAGATAATAATTTTGGCTACATAAACAAAAAATAAAATTCAAGATGTTAAATTTTACCCTATTTTGCAGAATAGTTTTTTTAAGGTGTGTTTCATTTGTTTATGTTGCATTTGTTTAACTCTGTGAAGCTGTGTTACTGTGCCTGTCTAAAACACCTGATGGTCTAATAAGGAGCTGAATGGCCAATAGCGAGGCAGGAGAAAGGATAGGTGGGCTGGCAGGCAGAGAGAATATACAGAAGGAGAAATCTGGGAAAAGGAGAAAGAAGGAACTAGAGGAAGAGAGGAGGAATCCAGGGGCCAGCCACTCAACCGCACAGCCAGCCACAGAATAAGAGTGAAAGTAAGATTACAGAAGTAAAAAAAAAAAAAAAGAAAGAAAAAGAAAAAGCTCAGACGCAAAAGGTTGAGGGGATAATTTAAGTTACAAAAAAAAAAATTGGCAAGAAATAAGCCAAGCTAAGGCTGGGCATTTATAAGTAAGAATAAGCCTCCATGTATGTGATTTATTTGGGAGATGGGTGGTGGGCCCCCCAAAAGATTAAAACAACCAATGACATTGTCATACCCAATGTGAGGCCGAATCCATGTAGGTCCTGAGAAAGCTGGGGGAAAAAGAAAAGAAAAGAAAAGAAAAGAAAAGAAAAGAAAAGAAAAGAAAAGTAAAAGGACACAGCTCCTTTAAGAGGCACTGTTATTCAGCCAGCAGTGCTAAATAAAAATGGCAAGCTAAGTAAAACCACGTGTGGCAGCCCAGGAAGCTTCCACAGCTAGGAAGGTTTAATGCAGTTCTTGGTCATGAACCTCTGACCAGGAACTTGGCTCTCAGGAACCTAGAAGCAGTCAGAACCAGCCAGGAGAGCCATGTGGAGGATCTAGGCATAGCTCAACAGTCTTAAGTTTGCTCATGCATTCAAAAAGGCTAAAAGATATATAGTAAAAAGAGGTCCAGATGGAGCTGACCTGAGCTAGTGGGAGCTCACGGACTCTGGACTGACAGCTGGGGAACCTGCATGGGATCTAACTAGGCCCTCTGAATGTGTGTGACAGTTGCGTAGCTTGATATGTTTGTGGGGACCCTGGCAGTGGGACCAGGACTTATTCTGGGTGTATGAATTGGCTTTTTGGAGCCCATTCCCTGTGGTAGGATACCTTGCTCAGCCTTGATGCAGGGGGGAGGGGCTTGGTCCTACCTCAACTTGGTATGCCAGACTTTGTTGACTCCCCAAGGGAGGTCTTACACCCTCTGAGGAGTGGGTGGGGGGTGGGGTGGGGAGAGGGAGAGGGAAGCAGGAGAAGGGGAGGGAGGGGGAACTGTGGTTGGTATGTAAAATGAAAAAAAATTAAATAATAAAAAAAGAGGTATAAACGGAAAAACCTCTAAATAGGTTCCAGCTTGCATAGGCCTAGGAAAGAAAGAAAAAGTGTGGCACAGCCAGATCTGATGGGAACGGCAAAAATCACAAAGCCAGCATAGCTGCTTAACAAAGATGCAGCAAAGCTGAGCCACATGATGGCCACCATGCCACCTTTGGTTTTCATCTCCACCTGTTGCATATTTAGGAGACTTTTAGTATTTGTACTATTTGGGGATGTTGGATTGATGGAAATTTTCTTTTGAATCATTTATGCCTTCTCCCAGGAATACTATTTCTAAGTTTCCCCAGGAATGTCCTGAACATACTACTACCACTGCCACTTTTATGGAGATATCCTTATCTACTTGAAGGTCTTCCTTATGCCTTGGAGGTTGTGACACACATAAAGAAGCCAGAGGTCTCTTTATGAGGCTATGAGATATTCTTGAAACATATGTCCCTGTACTTAGGCAGGAATAAAATATTCAAAACAAAGTAAACTCAAAAAGGTCAACAATATTTGGTGGACTAGAGGAGTTGGCCACAGTTCAGATTGCAAGCCCCTTCCCACTATACACTCAGGCAATTACATGGCATATACAACAACAAAATTAGACTAGCTAAAGTTACCTTAGCCCTACACAGAGACTTATATTGATGAGCAAAATATACAATGGAAAGATGATAAAAGAATGAGATGTCAGGACCTCCCTTTCTTAGAAAAGTTAGCACATACAGAGCCACTGTGATATCATATGACCAAGAACAACTGAATGCTAAGATTAGACATATAAACAAATTCTATAAAGATATAAAATATAAATATTCTATTATGCCAGAATTTGAATAATAACTGCAGCAGCTTTGGCCTGAGGATTTTTCTTGGGCACTCTGACCATTAAGAGCTAATAATGCACTGCTTGGGACATGACAATATGCCCAGGCTGGCTTGAAGATTTGTTTTAGTCTAGTGTCCTTGTAGCCACAAAAGCTACTGGCCTGAGAACAGGCTGTCATATGCCTCTAGATTCTTAAAAATTGGGTTATGGGGTTAATAAGTAAAATGATAACTCTATACCAGTGATGTCAAAACTTGAGGGAAAATGATTGGAAATAATAACTCTGTTCTGTCGTAGTTTTAATGATGACTAAAAGATGAGCAAGAGGAAGGGAAACACATGTCCAAAAATGAAAATGATATGATCTATGTTCTGAAATATCATGAATGTATCCATGCTTACTAAGTTCTATATAAATAAGGAAGTACTCTGGCTGCTAGTCAGTCAAGGTGCAAGATTCTAACCACCACCATGGCCTGGCTCACTTCCTCCTCCTACAAACTCCTTGCATACTCTGCTGGGACCTGTCCACCACCAGGGATGGACAGTTACAGAAATAAAATTTTAGAAATAGTAAAGTAAAGTCTTTAGAGAGAGAGAGAGAGAGAGAGAGAGAGAGAGAGAGAGAGTAAAAGTAATATAAAATAAAAAGCCATGTAACTATGGAAAATACACAGGGAGTCTGGATCCTGTATGTTATTGTGTTGATTTTGATTTTTTTTTAAATGTTGATAAGCAAACAACAGCTGCTAAGAGAAATGGATTTGTGAACTGGACTGCAAAATTGAACCAACATAGATACTTTAGGGCTATCTTAACTTTAAAAAAGAAGTCAAAATATATTTGTCAAATGGAAATCAAAAATGCTGTGGAGTTTTGTTCCCAGAGTAACAAGAATCCACAGTCGAGAGGCTTTGGATTCCTTCACGAATCAATTCAGGTTTGATCAAGGGAGACCTCCTGAAACTTGACAGGTGACATCTATCAACAAAGGTTATTGCTGGTCTTCCCAGGACTTGGTCATTATTTCAAAATTTTCTCAGGGACCCTTAATACTTCATCCATAGACAGCAGAAGCAGTTTGGAGAACACAATGTCCACATTCCCAAGAGCTGGGTTGTGGGAGGCTGTTGGTTATATGGTAGGTTATGGATGTTTGCTATATTAGGAGATATAGGAATAAGATAGAAGGGTAGATTATGGAATCTACTTTAAATAATAGGGTAGATTATTGAATTAACTATAAACTAAGGGACAACTATTGATCTCAAATATTTTGTATTTGTAAGGATTTTGTATATTGATACACATTTAAGGTAATTTTTGTTGCAATACACTGTATGTATGTTTCTGTTCTTGTTTGGGGGATTTTTGTATATTGATAAAAATTTAAGGTTATTTTTATTACAACATATTGTATATATGTTTCAGCACTTGCTCAAGTGTATTGTACCTATACAGTTTATTTAAAAATATGAGATAAAATTCTAGTTTTTGAAAGTTATTATTATAAACTATTTAGGATAATCTAGAAACATAGGTTAGTAGTTAGTCATTTTTAACAATCAAATTTGTAGTTATGTTAGGTATGCTTTCAGGATCATATAGAAACATATTTTAGATAAAGGGTCTACAAATAATTCAGAGACCTATAGGATATGGCATTTAAAATGTTTTGTTAACCTAAGGTTTTTCATGACAATGGTGCTGCTCCCAGCAGCACCAATTTACTTCAGAGATGATGGGCATCAAAGAAACTCCTTATGGAGTTTACTTTCATTGCAGGACACACAGGGAAAAAAAATGTTGAATTTTGCCAAAACAAGGCAGGAAGGTCCTTCAAAATTTCTGCTTCACAGAAGAGTTTGCCAGATATTCTGCAGGACACAGCAGAAAGCAATTGACAAACTTTGGCAATACAAGGCAAGACAGTCCTTCATATTTCCTGCTTCACTGAAAAGTTTGCCAGAAATTCTGGGCCAGTAGGCTGAAGATGGATTGTAGAGGAACTTTGGGTGAGTGTCTAGACAGCAAATGTCTCTGTTGTTAGATAATATTACATCCTCTGGGTCTTTGATAGAGTTGAAGACTAGATAGTTATAGTTGCAGTTTTCCTTAGTTATATTAGAAAGTAAGTTAGGTGTAAAACTTTGGATTCACTAAGATAGGATAGATAATGCATTATTTTCTCTGAATATGCTAACTACAAATGGACAGAATATTGTAAATATGATTCTTACCTCATTACTGTTTTTGTTGTGTATAGTTTACTATGTTAAAGTTAAAACCTTTCTCTTTATTTAGACAAAAGGGGGAAATGTTGTAGAATATTATTTTAAGGTGTGTTACTTTCGTTTATGTTGAATTTGTTTAACTCTGTGAAGCTGTGTTACTGTTCTTGTCTAAAACACCTGATGGTCTAATAAAGAGCTGAACAGCCAATAGCAAGGCAGGAGAAAAGACAGGCAGGGTCGGCAGGCAGAGAAAATATATAGAAGGAGAAATCTGGGAGAAGGGAGAAAAATGGAGCAAGAGGAAGAGAGGAGGACATCAGAGGCCAGCCACACAGCCACACAGCCAACCATGGAATAAGAATGAAAGTAAGATATACAGGAGTAAGAAAAGGAAAAAGGCTAGAGGCAAAAGGTAGAGGGGATAATTTTAGTTAAGAAAAGCTGGCAAGAAACAAGCCAAGCTAAGGCCAGGCATTTATAAGTGAGAATAAACCTCTGTGTGTGTGATTTATTTGGGAGCTGGGTGATGGGCCCTCCAAAGAGCAAAAACAACCAACAACAACCTTACGTTTTGAATTTTGACATCACAATTTCCATCTTTTTACCTTTATTATGTCCTAATGATTTTTGTAATTATGACAATTTTTGTAATTGTGACCTTTAAAAATCATTTATTGGAGAGTTGGCATCCCCACTGTGACCACCTGTAGATGCTCATAGCAGGCCCAGACTGTACCAGCAGGTAGCAGACAAATCTATGTTGGCAGCCAAATGGAGAGCCCAAAACCTTTGCAGAGAGAGACTCTAAGTGGTGTGTTAGGGCGTGTTGGGTCAGTAGCTTAAGGCTGACCCCGCAGAGTTCATCTGGAGACATTGATTGAGATGACCTCTGGCCATAGGTGCCAGCAAGTGGAGACTGTGTTAGCATGAGGAGTTCTGGGTGACCAATGTCTGAGTGTGTGAGGTCACTGTGGTGATATTGTTTGTGCTCTAACAAATAAAGCTTGCCTGGAGATCAGAGTGTGGAGTTAACCACTAGAGGCCAGGCAGTGGTGGCACACATCTTTAATCCCAGCACTTGGGATCTCACGCTTTTGATCCTAGTACTTGGGAGGAGGAAACAGGAAATGGTATATATAGCTGGGCAGAGAAAGGAAGTAATAAGATAGGGTGAAGACAGGAGCTCAGCTCTTTCAGTTCTGAAGATTCCTAGAGGTAAGAAGTCTTTCTAATGGCTACTGCTTGCTTCTCTAATCTTTCAGCTCTCACCCTGAAAGCTGACTCTGGGTTTTTATTATTAAGACCAATTAGAATTCTTGCTGCAGGTCACTTTAGATATCACTTCCCCTCTTTATAGCCAGTGTTGTAGTGCACGTGCACAGTATCCATGTGGGCTAGTGTATTTGGAATTTATGCCCTCCGTGTTTGTTGTGAGACACAATAACAGTCTGAAATCCCTTCCCTTATATGAGCCATCACTTCTTTTTATTTAGTGCCATTGGCAGTGTGACATCTGTACACACATGCACAATGTGTTACTCACCATCAGAATGTGAAAGGCTGAGATACCGACAGTGAGAGTGATGGCTGGTCTCGGGTGTCAGCTTGATTGGAGTAAGAGATGCTGAGACATGGCTCTGTCTGTGGAGATGCTCCCACAGAAGGCTGACATATGAGGTGGCAGCTCGGGGACTGAGAAGGACAACTGCTTGAATGTACACAGTACCATTTTTTTCAGAATATATATATGTATAATTTATTGTATTACCAAACCACTGTTTCCCCTCCTTCCTCTTCCCCCAGTTCCCCCTCATCTCCCTTCACCCCCTCCCCATACGTTCTTCTTCTGTTTCTATTTAGAGGAGGGCAGGCCTCCCATGGATATCAATCAAACATGGCACATCAGGTTGAAGGCTGGAAGAGTCAATCCAATATGAAGAATAGGGTCCCAAAAGCAGACTGCAGCGTTAGGGACAACCCCTGCTCCCACTATTAGGAGTCCCAAAGCAGACCAAGCTACACAACCATAACATATATACAGAGGACCTAGGTCAGTCCCATGCAGGCCTCCCTGTTTGTCCATTCGGTCCCTGTGAGCTCCTATGAACCCAGGTTAGTTGATTCTGTAGGTTTTCTTGTGGTGTCCTTGACTCCTCTGGCTCCAACAATCCTGTTTTTATGTCAATACTGTGCAGTTATTACTATTGTTCTATAGTAGAGCTTGAAATCAGGGATGGTGATACCTCTAAAGGTCTTTTATTGTACAGGATTATTTTAGCTGTCCTAGGTTTTTTAGTTTTGCATCAATGTTCATGAGGGATATTGGTCTGTAATTCTCTTTCTTTGTTGAGTCTTTGTGTGGTCTGAGTATCAGGGTGAATGTGACCTTAAAAAATGAACTTGGCAATGCTCCTTCTGTTTCTATTTTGTGGAATAATTTAGGAGTATTGGAATTAACTCTTCTTTGGAAGTCTGGTAGAATTCTGTGCTAAAACTGTCTGGTCCTGGGCTTTTTTTGGTTGGGAGACTTTTTATGACTTCTATATCCTTAGGGGTTGTAGGTCTATTTAAATTGTTTATCTGATCTTGATTTAACTTTGGTAAATGGTATCTATCAAGAAAATTGTCCATTTCTTTTAAATTTTCCAAATTTGTGGAGTGTAAATTTTAGAAGTATGACTTAATGATTTAAGTCATACTTTTCATTTCTGATTTTGTTATTTGGATATTCTCTCTCTGCTTTTTAGTTAGTTTGGATAAGGATTTGTCTATCTTTTGGTTTTCTCAAAGAACCAATTCTTTGTTTCATTGATTCTTTGTATTGTTCTCTTTGTTTCTATTTTAAATAAAATAGAGTTTGCTTATTTTCTGCCATCTACTCTTGAGTGTGTTTGCTTCTTTTTGTTCTAGAGCTTTCAGGTGTGCTATTAAGTTGTTAGTATGAGATCTCTCTAATTTCTTTATGCAGGCACTCAGTGCTATGAACTTTCCTCTTAGCACTGCTTTCATTGTGTTCTGTAAGTTTGGGTATGTTGCACATTCATTTTCATTGAATTCTATGAAGTGTTCAGTTTTTTCCTTTATTTCTTCCTTGACCTAGTTTGCTTTCAGTAGAGAGCTGTTCAGTTTCCATGAGTTTGTGGGCTTTCTGTGTGTGTGTGTGTGTGTGTGTGTGTGTGTGTGTGTGTGTGTGTCTGTGTGTGTGTGTGTGTGTGTGTGT
>CABHPP010125079.1:0-17315 GCA_902168425.1 Peromyscus attwateri | reverse complement strand
AGAGAGAGAGAGAGAGAGAGAGAGAGAGAGAGAGAGATTTCCTTCTTTTGAATTTGCTGGTGTGAGGTTATTTATTTCCTGTCCTTTCATGGGTATAGTTAACCTTGGATTGGAGCTTTCTTTCTAGCATCTTCTGTAGGGCTGGATTTATAGATAGATACTATTTAAATTTGACTTTGTCATGGAGATCCGAGGAAGATGAGGGAGAAGGGGAGACCTTTGAGGATGAGATGATTCTGTCTTGGCAGGAGTGAGAAGTGCATCCTCATGTCCCATGGAACTGCAGGGAGACAGAGACACAGGTCACACAGTGCCCAGGAAGGAGGGCACTACCTCCAGAGGAAAGTGCCTCAGCCTGGCTGCAGGCGGGTATTGATAGATGCTGAATTTAAATAGGGTAGTCTGAACTGCTGGTTCTGTTTTATTGTTGTTTGTTTTTTTGTTTTGGCCAGCTCGGTCTACAGAGCGAGTTCCAGGACAGCTAGAGCTGTTACAGAGAAACTCTGTCCCAAAAAACCAAATCAAAAAAGAAATATATGTGTGTGTGTGTGTGTGTGTGTGTGTGTGTGTGTGTGTGTGTTTACAATACTGACCTGTGCCAAGTCTCTGCTCTGCAGGTGGCAGGGAGGTGAGTACATCACGGTGAATAGATGAATAGAGACTCACAGTTTCCACAGAGAGAGAGGATGTACAAGGGTACTTAAGTACAGAACCAGCAGGATGTGAATCAGGCATGTGTATATAACGTGTTAGACCACTATATTTGGACCCCTGGGGCAGTCACAAGCCAAAGTTGACTGAAGCATGGAGCCCCTGGAGAAGCCGAGGTGGAGATGAGGGGATGAAGCTAGGTGAGTTCGGGTTTCCATGCTATCCAGTATACTTCTTGCTTCGTTTATATAGTGTTGCTTTTTTTAAATGTGCTGTTCAGACCTAGTTTAAAACCCTGGCTAGGGATGGTTCTGTTTCCTTCACTGAACCTCTTATTAAGTCCACACCCCAACCCCTGTCCCTTATCTGGCTTTCCCACTCCTGACTACCTCACCAGCCTTAACTCCTCAGGGGCGGAGTAGCAGACAATCGAGTCACACCATGCCCGAACCCCGAGAAGCCGGGCAAATCTGCTGTACACGCTGTGTGTAATGCATGTCTGATAGCCCCAGCCTTCCACTACCCTGTCCTAAGGGTTTTCCTCCACCGGTGACCCTTCTCCGCAGACCACCCCAGCGTCCTCACCCGGATCTGTTCTTTCCTTGTCCTGTTGCTAGTGAGAGAGAGAGATCCCCTTGGGTTTGCAGGGCCCTGTTCTTAGGATTGTTGCCCTCTGCTGGCCATATCTAGAATCACAGCTGTGGAGTACCAGTGCCCACCCAGCTGCAGGGCCTTTCCCTGGTCTTCAAACCACTCATTTTTAGTATTTCACACTTTATTCCACACTGAAATATGAAATAGTGACACATTAACACACAGTTATTATATATAACAACAATAATAAAATAAAAAACAATAATTCTGATAATAAATATTACACATTGGGATTTATCTTTAAATCTGTTAACAGATGCCTGTAGGCTTAATTCATGTATGAGGTACCTGTTCAGATTAAATCTTGTTTGCATCATGGAAAGTTTACCCATGAAAATGATGTATTAAAATAGACAGAGAAGGAAGAATTACTTCCAGACGAACAGAAGTAAAGGGAACTCCTGAGAACCAAGCCAGCACTGCAGAATATTTCACAAGAATACTGAACATGAAGGAGCAAAGGAGACAGTTTCTCACAAATAAATGGCCCAATACAACCCATGAAGCTGGGTTGGAGGCTTGGACCATGAGGGATGGAGGAGGATCAGGAAATGACCAGTCATGTCTGGCACAGCAGACCAGAAAGCGGCCAGCCTCAACTACCAGGGAAGGGAGAAAAGTAACAGCAACCAGTCGATCAGAGCAACAGACAACAAAATCCCAGCAGTAGCAAACTCTTCTCAATTCCAGCCTTGAGGGCAAATAGCCTTAACTCACCAATTACAAGATGCAGACTAACTAGATCAGAAAGCATGGTCAAGAAACACACGCAGGTAGGACCGGCATCTATAAACCGAGATGCAAAGCAGCCGGGGCACCAGAGGAGAGTGGGAAGTCAGAACTCAAGCTAAGCAAGTGGAAGCCACCCGCAAGCTGGGGAAGCTGTTCTTATAAATGATACCGAAGGTTTTGAAGCTGGTCATGAGAGTGAAAGGGAACTGTTACATCTCCGTAAAGGGAATGGAGTTTGCACAGACACCTGCAGAACACTCTGCCCAGGAGATGGGAACACACATTCTTCTCAACGGCGCACAGAACCTTCTGTAAAATTGATGGCATTATAGGCCACAAAGCAAACTTTAATAACCTAAAGGTTCCACAACTTTTCAAAACAGCGCCACTAGCTGAGGATCAAGTATGAGCCTGCAGGGGACACTTCACAGTCAAATCATAAGAGCTTCTATCTATTCACTAGAGATCACATTAGATTCTTATCACAGTCACCAAATTCAACAGAATTGCAGGATACAAAGTCAACACATGATAACCAGTAGGATTTGTAGACTCTATCAATGACCAATGGGAAAAATAAGAAAACAATGCCATTTACAACAATTTTCACAATGAAGCGGAAGATCTCTGCACTGGGTAACTAAAGGACACATTTGATGCAAGTTAACGAGGACGGACAAATACAGACATCCATATTCATGCCTGGAAGACTTGATATTGTTTAAATCTTGACGCTCCTCAACATGTTGACACATGAAATGAAATTCCTGGTGAAAATCGCAGTGGAGTTTACCAGAAGTAGAAAAATACATGCTAAAATACATGGACATTGTGCTGGCTAGTCTTCTGTCAGCTTGACACACAAACTAGAGTTCTCTGAATGGAGGGAACCTCAGCTGAGACGATGCCTCCGTAAGATCTGGCTGTAAGGCATTTTCTTAATCCATGGTTGATGGGGGGCCCAGTCCATTGTGAGTGGGGCTACCCCTGGGCTGGTGGTCCTAGGTTCTGTAAGAAAGCAGACTAAGCAAGCCATGGGAGGCAAGCCAGTAAGCATCACCCCTCCATGGCCTCTGCATCAGCTTCTGCCTCCAACTTTCTGCCCTGCTTGAGTTCCTGTCCTGACTTCCTTCAATGATAAACAGTGATATGGAAGTATAAGCTAAATAAACCCTTTCCTCTCCAACTTGTATTTTTGGTCATGGTGTTTCATCACAGCAATAGAAACCCTAACTAAGACAGATATCTTAAGGGATCCTAGATAACTGTTGTGGAGCCTTGAGCGGGTGGAGCCTTGCTGGAAGAAGTGGGTCATTGGGAACAGGCCTTGAAGTTTGGCAGTCCAGCTGTCCCACTTCCTGTCTGTTCACTGCTTCCTGATTTGAGATGCAGTATGAACAGCCCCCCTCCCCAGTGTTCCTGTGGCTGTACTCTGTCCCCCATGATGGACTGCATCACCCCGAACTTTAAGTCTAAGTAAATTATTCCTTCTTTAAGTGGATTTTGTTGGATGTTTCTCACTTCAGATGAAAACAACAAGAAAAATAGCTAATTCAGAATCCCATTTCAATTGGCTGGTAATAGAGATGTCCCAGTTTGTTTCCATCTGGATTCTTCTCTTGCTTCTGATCATAATGGGAAAGGTTTCAGTCTTACACCACTGAGGGACACATTGGCTATGGATGTCCATACACAGTCATACTTCTAGTACTATATGTATTTTATCTTATTTCTAATTGTTTCATTGATTTTTATCCCTTGCTGTTTATCGTGTGTTGAGGTATGGTGCTTATATGTGTCATAATAGATGTGTGAAGGTCAGTTCTCTCCTTCCACTTGTGCGTCCCAGGAATCAAACACATGGCATCAGGCTCAGCAAAGGTGCATTTGCCTGCTCAGCAATTCTGCTGTCCCCATATTAATATTGAAAGGATAGCTTGTTGTTGTTGTGTTTTTTACTCTTTGGCTTTTGGGGGGCCTGCCACCTAGCTCCCAAATAAATACACAGAGTCTTATTATCACTTATAAATGTCTGGCCTTAACTTGGCTTATCTCTAGCCATCTTTCCTTAAATTATCCCCTCTGGGCTTTTGTCTTTCTTTATACTTTTCTATATACTTTTCTTTACTTCTTACTCTGTGGCTTGCTGTGTAACTGGGTGGCTGGACTCAGGTGTCCTCTCTTCTTTTCTTGCTTCTCCTTCTCTTTTTCTCCTTCTATTTTTTTCTCTCTGCCTGCCAGCTCCACCTGTTGCTTTCTCCTATCAAGCTATTGGCCATTCAGCTCTTTATTAGAACAATCAGGTGTTTCAGGCAGGCAAAACAACACAGTTTCACAGAGTTAACAAATACAATATAAAAGAATGCAACACATCTTTGCATCATCAAACAAATATTCCACAGCATAAAAGAATGTAACATACCTTTAATATTCCACAACAGCTTTTATGTTTTTTAATTTTTATTCTCTTTCTTACATTTATCTATTTTATACACTTATTTATTATTGAGGATTTTGTTGATTTTTATCCCTTGCTGTTTATTCTCTCCTTCCTTCAAAGTGTCCCTCTCTGTCCTTTACTTTGCTTCTTCTGTGCTTTCTCCACTCCTGCTGTCTTAGTCAGGTGCCTAGTTCTACATTTACCCTAAACAACTTTCAGCATCACAGCACAATTTCCATTATTGTTTACCATTTGAGTTCTACAGTTATTGATAATATGTTACTATAATGTAATTAGTTGTGAGTGTATTTTTATATATTGTTCAACTTAATATTGTTACTGTTGTGGTAGTTTTCTTTCTTTTCTCTGGTTGATACTGGGAGTTGAGTCCTTAAGGGGAGACTCCTTGATAAGAAGATACTTAAAACCTGGAGAGAACCAAGCCAAAAGATATGCAAATCATCACACAAGAAAACAAGAAACAACAACAACAAAAAACCAAGACAACATGACTTCTCAAAAAGATCTTAATTCCTCATTACTGAAGTGTATAAAATGCCAGAAGAAGAATTACAAAAGTTACATAAAAACTAAAAATTAACCAGTTATTCCAAAGAGGATATAAAGAAAAGAAGAACGAATGAAGTAAAGAAATCAATTCAGGATCTAGCTGAGAAAGTTAGAAACACATGAAAAAGCCAGCAACATAGATGAGGAAGTCAGCACAAGGAACCAAGAAGTTGCCACCATCGATGAAGATGTCAGAACCACAGATGAAGAAGTCAGCACTGTGGATGAAGATGTCAACATTATGGATGAAGTCATCACCATTGATGAAAAAGAAGTCAGCAGCATGGATGAAGTCAGCACCATGGATAAAGAAGTCACCATCATAGATGATGAAATCAGGACCATGGATGAAATCAGCATCAGGGATGACAAAGTCAGCATCATGGATGATGATGTCAGCACCATAGATAAAGAAGTCAGCACCATGGATGATGATGTCAGCACTATGGATAAAGAAGTCAGTACCATGGATGAAGTCAGCACCATGGATGATGAGGTCAACACCATGGATGATGAAGTCAGCACTATGAACAAAGATGTCAGCACCATGACCAGAAATTCAGCAAGAAAATGGAGATAAGGAAAAATTAAATAAATAGAAAAGTCAGAAGGCTCAATTAATTAAATAAAATAGTGAGAAGCATCATGAGTAGCTGAGATCAAGCAGAAGAAGGAGTATCAAGGAGAGAGGGAAAGGTCAGGAGACAGTACATTCAAACATCAATAAAGGAAGAAGGCTGGAGAGATGGTTCAGTTACTAAGACACTCGCTGCTCTTGCACATGATCCTGCTTTGGTTTCCAGCACCCACATTAGGCAGTTCACAACCACTTGTAACTCCAGTTCCTGGGTATCTGATGCCTTCTTCTGTCCTCCATAGGCACCCACATACATGAGACACACACACACACACACACACACACACACACACACACACACACACACGAATGAAATAAATCTGAAATACTGAAATAAATAAAAATTTAAAGAAAGAAAGAAAATAAGGAGCATGACTGCCACTCTCCAGCACTCTTGGGTATGAGAAGTGACAGAACATAAGAATCCATGAGGTAGAAGAAACTAGTGCAGCCACTGTAGTAAACAGTAAGGGGCGTCTCTAAACACTGAAAATAGCATTGCCATATGATCCAGTTGTAGCTCTCCTGGGGCATACCTGCGGGAATGAAGGCACACGTATCCATGTTTACTGTAGCACTACTCACAATAGATATTTGGAACCAGACTAGCTGCCTATCAACAGATGAATGGATAATGACATGTGGTGTATATGTTCTATGGAGCTTTCAGCCATAAAGAGTCAAATCTTATCATATGTAGAAACTGTGATGCAATGGAAATTGTCACCTTGAGTGAAATAAGTTAGACTTAGACAGAAAAGCATCACATCTCCTCTCATATATGTAATCATTGAAAATAGAAGATAGACTGTTAAGTAAACAAAAGGGGACCAAAGGGTCAAAGGGGAGGAGGGAGGAGAAAGAGGGCAGGAGAGGATGCATGTGTTCAGAGCACAGTGAGTGCATGCATATCTAGACTGATCACAGTGAAATCCACAGATTCCCTGCAATACATACAATTGAATAATTATAATAAAAATCAAAAATACAAAGTAAGGAAAATAGGGTGTTGAGAGCACAATGCTTTTAGTTGTTTTCCACTTAAACTTCCAAGCTGAGATGTTTTTCTCAGAGAAGAAATGCAATTTCATTATGTCACCATGAATGGGAAATTTTAAGTTGCATTAATGAATCATTTGTCACTGACAGTAAGTGGAAAAATAATTAATTTGTTTTTTATTTTTCTTGCATGAAATAACTGGTTCCCTTGGGGATCCACCTAAAACTTTTCTTTGTTAATGGGTTTTACAAAACTCAGTTGTCTCCAGTCTGGATTTATGTCTAGACACCAACTTTATTTATTTTCATTTCAGGAAAATCCTGGTAAATATAAAGTTGAGATGAGTATGAAAGGAGATAAAGAGAATGTGGATAACTATTATGATAAAATCATGGGAGCTCAGGGAACAAGATCCATGTATTTGTGATTACAGCTGAGCAGCACACAGTACAGAGAGAAGAGAGACTCTGGGTGTGTTACACATGTGCTCTCATGCTGGCAGATGGCTGTGGTTCTGATGCTGCTTCTTTATAGATAGAGCCAAGAAACTGGTCCTTTTCAGAAAATTTCATCTATACTTTGCCAATATTGAGCACAGACTTATGGGTTTCCCAGCATCAGGGAGCTGAGCAGGTATGTCAACTGCCTTTCTCTGCCCAAATCATCTCTTCCCTCATTCAAAGGGTATTCTCTCTCTCTCTCTCTCTCTCTCTCTCTCTCTCTCTCTCTCTCTCTCTCTCTCTCTCTCTCTCCTCTCTCTCTCTCTCTCTCTCTCTCTCTCTGTGTGTGTGTGTGTGTGTGTGTGTGTGTGTGTGTGTGTGTGTGTTCAAAAAACATGGGAGGAGAGAGCAATTTAAAAAAAAATCTAGGAAAGCATTTTATGTGAAATTTCTTACAAGGGAGTAAAAAACCAGAGAACTCTGGCAGGACTAAGAGGAAACACAGCCAGTGCGAGTGAGTGGAGACAGGAGCCATGTTGAGGTGGGAGGGATGTAACTGAGTGAAGATTGGGTTCTGCGTCTTATGACTGACAGATCTCTATGTAGAAAATATCCTCAAAAGCATCGTGTTTTATTGTTGTGTTGCTGTGTCAACAAAAGCTAGCATTTGCACCTGTGTTGTGTGATATTCTACATGTTATTGAGCCAACCTAGACCTTTGAATTTCAGTACATTCAGAATCTTAATTCATAAGTTCTTAAAGAGGTGTTTGCTTCTAAGTGTGCATTTGGGAGGAATAGCCCTGCAAAGTCTATTTTGTGCTTAATATAATGAAAAAAATCTTGATATTGAGATTCTGAAAGATAAATAGCAAGGCTTTCTTTTATATGCAGACCTTTGGTTTAAGTTTGTATATAAGATACAGATGTACTTATGAAACTAGAAAGGGGACCATGGACCATAACAGGGGAGAAGAGATCTTCAGGCAGTGAGAGCAAAAGAGAAGGTAATGGAACACATAAGGGTAAGGAAAGGGGCAGAAGGAGGACTATGTGGGGAGGAGGGAGAGCAGACAGATGGGAGTGAGGGGGTGTGGAGTGAGCAAGGAAGATAAAAGTATGTAGGAAAATGCCTGATGGAACACAGTGCACTGCATGCCAACTTAAAAATAACAAGAAAACTCTGGCTTTGAGACAACTATATCCTCTGAGACCATGACTAGAAATCTGAAAGCCAGAAGTCTGGGTGACTTAACTGTATTGTTTTTGCTAATCCTGACCTGGTTAACCAGTTTAAATACTACCTGTAGCATTCCACCTGTATAAACCTATTGTCTATGTAGACTTGGAATGTTAAATTCCTTGTTTGGCTCAATGAACTTTGTAAATATCAATTACCAGCCTAGTTTAAGGAGAATGGAATTATTTTCAACATTCACATTTTACTCATGATGTCAGACAAGTCACTTTATCTTACTGAAGTTACTGCTGGCTTTTAAGAGTCAGATCATTAAAAGGCGCAGTTAGTGAACCACAGAGGAGTGCCCTGTAGTCTGTATGATATGATGTAGCAATGGCAAAATTATCTCTGTGCAACTACAAGATCTTGTGTAATTTCCCCCAAAATGGTCAGTCATAGTTAGGGGAGTGGTGGGTTCCATTTGTGTCTGAAAGGGTCTCACAGAGAGGCCATCATTTAAATTCAGGACAGGAGTTACCTTGAGCACTAAAGCAAACGTGAAGGGAGCTGACCTGACCTAAGAGTTTTCATGTGGGGTCCTTTGATTTCTTCTCATTCGAACAGGGATGGCTCAGTAGCAGGCATGGGACCCCAGAATTCCAGCACCATCGCTGAGCTGGTCCTTGTGGGGTTTTCTGATCACCCCCAGACTGAGATTCCCCTCTTCCTCTTCTTCTCCCTGGTCTACCTAGCGAACTGTTTGGGGAACACAGCCGTCATCACGTTAGTGGCTCTAGACTCCTCTCTGCAGACACCCATGTATTTCTTCCTCTGCCACCTGGTTTTCCTCAATGGATTCTTCAGCACAGTTGTGACTCCAAAGATGCTCTTCAATTTTCTTGCAAGCAAGAAGGTCATCTCTTACCCATTCTGCCTGGCTCAGACCTACCTCACCCTATTCTTGGAGTCAACCGAGTGCTTTCTCCTTGCAGTGATGGCCATAGATCGCTACCTGGCCATCTGTTATCCGCTGAGGTACCTTCTCATCATGAGCTGGGTGGTGTGTACAGCTCTGGCAGTGGCAGTCTGGGTCACAGGCTTTTGTGCTTCAGTTATACCTCTCTACGTCGTAATCCTTCCACTCTGCGGTCCTTACGTTGTTGATTATCTTTTCTGTGAACTGCCCGTCCTTCTGCACATGTTCTGTGCAGACACATCTCTGCAGGAGGCCACGATGGCCATCGGAGGGGCTGGCACAGTGCTATTCCCTTTCCTCCTGATTGTCCTCTCCTACCTTCGCATCTTGGTGGCTGTGATAAGAATAGACTCAGTTGAGGGCAGAAAAAAGGCCTTTTCAACGTGTGCTTCACACTTGGCTGTGGTGACCATCTATTATGGAACAGGGCTGATCAGGTACTTGAGGCCCAAGTCCCTCTACTCCGCCGAGGGAGACAAGCTGATCTCTGTGTTCTATGCGGTCATCGGTCCAGCACTGAACCCATTCATCTACAGTCTGCGGAACAAGGAAGTGCAGAGTGCCATGAGGAGAGTGATAGAGAGGTACAAAAAAGGCACAAGAATCACATTCTAGAACCCTCAGGAGCTGAGCATTGTGTTCATTTGCCTAACAGGTTCACGCCCACATTCTGTGAGACTAAAACTCACCAGTGGCAATTTCCACTTGCCAGAACTGCTGATGAAGAGACTCATATTTTGACAGCTTCTCCCCCCCGCCCAAACTTTTTGTATTTGTCACCTCTATGGGAAAATATTGATGTGCATTAATAAGGAGTCAGCATGTCAGCTGTCAGCTCAATCAAATATGGATAATAGATCTAAGAATGTACATGAGCACATGAACTTCATGTCAACAATGTTGTCACTGACTGCATTCTCTATGCTGTAGTGTTCTCTCTCTCTCTCTCTCTCTCTCTGTGTGTGTGTGTGTGTGTGTGTGTTTCTCTCTGTGTGTTTCTCTCTCTCTCTCTCTCTCTCTCTCTCTGTGTGTGTGTGTGTGTGTGTGTGTTTCTCTGTGTTTCTCTCTTTCTCTCTCTCTCTCTCTCTCTCTCTCTCTCTCTCTGTGTGTGTGTGTGTGTGTGTGTGTGTGTGTGTGTGTGTGTGTGTTTCTCTCTCTCATTTTGGTCTTGTGAAACAGTAGATCATTCTGTAGCTCAGGTTGGCCTTGGCTTCCTGAGGGCTGGCATTGTTGATGTGTACCACCACACTTGGGGCTGGCTCAACTTTCTCTCTATTCATAAGACCTCATATTGTGGCAAGTGCTGGGCTCCTGGTCCCTAATCAGCTGCACTTCATTGAGGAACTCAATCTCAAAGTAAACCCCAGCTATTCCAGAATTAAAGACAATGAAAATCACACAACATGCATGTGATTCAATGTTACAAGATGAAACCATGTAAAAGTTACTAATGAGAGACATCTTGTGATGCTGAATATTGAATCCAAGATATTTTGCGTGCCAGACTGCAATGATGAGCACATTTAAAGGTGCATAGACTTCCATTCTCGTATTTGTTTGTTTGTTTGTTTGTTTGTTTGTTTAAATTGCTCTGCTTTGGATTATTTTAGAAAAAGTGTGTGCTTTCCTTAAATTTAAAATAGAAAGACACACTGCTTTTATGAAGCAGTATGATCCAAGTTAGGTTCCCAGCACCCACATCAGGTGGCTCACAGTGATCTGTCACTCTAGCTCCACAGGAACTGATGCCCTTTCCTGGCCTGTCTTGGTACTGCACTCACAGGTGCACATCCACATCCAGACAAACACACATGCACATGAATATATATATAGATATGTATATATATTAAACTTAAAAGACATTCTTTTTAATTTATTTCATGTGGATGATAGCTCAAAACGAGTAACAGTAAATTTTATTAACTTATATGTACTTAAATAGATTGGTTATGATATATAAACAAGTACATATTTTAAAAGTCTATATATTGGTTGTTGTAATATTGCTAATTTTGGAGACAAAGTATACATTTAATTCCAGATTCAGCTGTTCTTTTTGCAAAGATTTCTATTTGAAAAATCAGGAAAGCTGATATACATGTAGATAAGCACGTTGTTTTAAAAGTAAACACTTGTTGTCGTTATTCTGAAGACAAGATGTCTCCTTTCTACTGTCTTACTAATTGCTATTGGCAGCTGATGCTTCCACACTAGTGAATATTCCTTTTTATAGGCAGGCAGTGCATTCAGGATAGATCTTTTTTAAAAAAAATTATTTATTTTTACTTTATGTGCATTGGTGTTTTGCCTGCACATATATCTGTGTGAGAGTGTCAAGTCTCCTAGAACTAGAGTTACAAACAATTGTGAGCTGCCATGTGGGAATTGAACCCAGGTCCTCTGGAAGAGCAGCCAGTGCTCCTAACCACTGAGCCATCCCTCCAGCACCTCATAATAGATTTTTTTTTTTTTTTTTGGTTTTTCGAGACAGGGTTTCCCTGTGTAGCTTTGCGCCTTTCCTGGAACTCACTTGGTAGCCCAGGCTGGCCTCGAACTCACAGAGATCCTCCTGGCTCTGCCTCCCGAGTGCTGGGATTAAAGACGTGCGCCACCACCGCCCGGCCATAATAGATCTTATATCCACATTATAGTTAAATATAGAGCCTAAGGAACCTGGAGTCTCCACTGAGACACTGCCCGTCTGTACCAGGAGTTCACTGGCAGCACCTCCCTGATTTTCATGAAGAGATCAAGGGCTAAAATTTCCAAAACTCTTGGTTTGTTTCCATGTTAGAGTCTTTGTTACATTTCTATGTTCAATGGCAGAAGAGTAGAAACAGAAGGCAATAGTGGAGTGAGGCAGAGGCACCTCCCAGCACTTGGAGACAGAGGCAAGTGGACCTATGTGAGTTCAAGGGTAGCCTAGTCTACATAGGGAGTTCCAGGGCAACCGGGGCTGGGTGGTAGGACCCTGTCTCAAAAGAGCATGTATGTATACATATATATTATATACATATGCATTATATGAATATGTCATGTATGTGTATATTTTAATATATTGTTTTAGTTATATTGTTAATATACATTATATGTTATTTTACATAATACAATATATTATTTATAGTTTTTTGTTCATCCTTTTTATTGTTATTAATTTTTCGTTTTACATCCCGACCAGTTTCCCCTCCCTCATCTCCTCCCAGTCCCTCCCCCCTGCTGCCCCTCTTCCCCTCCCCCATCCACTCCTCCTCTTTTGTTTCTCTTCAGAAAAATGCAGGCCTCCAATGAATATCAACCAGCTGCTGTTCATCCTTTTTAAAATTCCAATATTAATTACCAATATTAACTGTCGTATCACAAGCCCATAGCACACAATAAATATGTCTGCGTATCTATGAGCATATCTGTGAGTTATAGAGTGAACACAACCTTAAGAGGCTGAGAGTTCAAGGGATTTCAGAAGCAGCAGAGAGTCTGTATTGATAAGATAATGAACTAGACCAGTGCTGGGAGGGCCTGCTGGAGCTGCTGAGTCAGGTCTGAGGGAGAAGCTGCAGAGTTCAGCTTAAGGCCAACATCCAAACCTATTCACATTAGGAAATGTGTCAGGAGTCAGGAACAGTGGGTCAGGTCCAGGTCCAGGAGGGCAAACGGCAGGGAGTTGAGCAGGCCTCATCAAAGGCAGAGAATCAAACGAATTGGAAACTCTAGGGACAACTAGGGAGTTCCTGCCCCTGACTTGCACAGCAGGTATCAGGTCATAGGTTGGTGTGAGGCCATGCTACCCCATTATTAGGTGTCTATCATTTTATGGGGTCCAGGTGAGAAGGTGAAACTCTTTCCTTGTTCTGGTGTGTCTGATAAGTTCTCGGGCCTAGTTTTCTGATATGATTGTAATATAGCCACGTGTCCTCACACTCCCAGCTCTCTCCAACAAACTTACAGGGTGGCTCCCTTCCGAGTCTCAGGAATAAGTCAGTCACCGGTATGTACTGAGGGGTGGTACACGACAGATGGAGAAGTCTCTGGGTCCACCCAGGGGCTGTAGTCATCCTTCTCCCTCAAAATGGAATCAAAAGCTGCTGTGCAGTGGAGTCTCCTAGCACAATGCACAGCTGGAAAGACCACTGCTTTTTTTTTTTTTTTTTTTTTTTTTTGGTTTTTCAAGACAGGGTTTCTCTGTGTAGCTTTGCGCCTTTCCTGGAACTCACTTGGTAGCCCAGGCTGGCCTCGAACTCACAGAGATCCGCCTGGCTCTGCCTCCCGAGTGCTGGGATTAAAGGCGTGTGCCACCACCGCCCGGCAAGACCACTGTTTTATACAATGTGAACCAGTTTCAGACACAGCCTGAGCTCAACATGCAAATGATTCTTTCATGGAGTTCTTCTAGGTCCCAGAGTTTCCTTTCAATTCCAATGGAGCTAAATATTTGACTGCTGCTACGTAAAAGTCCCAAGAGCACAGATTCTTCTGCTTTCCAGTGGTTCTCATTGCCTGTTAGTTCCCTAACCTCACATGAAGAACAAATATATAAAACTCATATTCTTTCCTTTAGCTTATTTATCTTTATTTTCTGTGTCTGGGTGTTTTACCTGAATGTATGTCAGTGTACCACGGCGTGCCTGATGCCCGTGGAGGCCAGAAGAGGGCCTCAGATCTCCTGGGACCGGAGTTACAGATGGTTGTGAACCACCATGTGGGTGCTGGGAATTGAACCCGGGTCCTCTGCAAGAGCAGCCAGTGCTCTTAACCACTGAGCCACGTCTCCAGCCCCCGAATCAATTCAAATTCGTATACTGACTGTTAATACACTTGAGAAGCTACTGAAACTTGTACTTAGTTCTGTAAAAATTAACTCATTCTCACGTTTGTTTAGACCAGATAGTGTACTACGTCAAAAATAAGTATGGATTAGCTAGTGATGAAATGTGGATACAAAGTCTCAATCAGTTTAACAGATACATCTGTAAGGGAAAACAAGGACCACAGTAGACACCGAGGAGAGTGGTGACGGGAGGGGCGCAGAGCAAACTCGTCTCCTGAGGATTAATTAGGAGAAAGTTTCTACTCAGGTAATGAGTGCACGGTCTTCCCAGAAATCTTAATGGGATTATACAAGAAAAGAAGCTGTTTTTAAGATTTATTTGTATTAGTGTGTGAAGAGCCCAGAAATATAAAAATTGTAAGCCTGCACATATTCTAGGGAGATGGGAGCTGACAGCTACTGTGGACCAAGGTTAACCTCTAACTGTTGCCTCTACGTGCTGACCTCCTTCCATGTATTCCTTTGACCTCTGACTGTTGCCTCTGTGTGACCCTCTGCCTTGCATTGTCTTGTATTCTTTCCAGCTGTGTCAAGACAGCTACAGGCTTTTGCAAATATCTTAAACTAAGACCTTGTAAACAAAAATTGTAACTCTTAAAATGCAGGGTGACTCTAGACCTAAACTCAAGATTGTAAAAATCTCTTTGACCCATACCTGGCGCTTGGCTTTCTCTATAAAAAGAGACTCGAAACCTGCTCCCATTGTCTTGGTGTCAGAAGCCCGAACTATGATTGTGGCCCCTGCGAGCTGGAAGTTTCTTTCTGCCCTGCAGTGTCTGGAATAAAGGTTGCTTCTGGTTAATAGACTTTGGTGGTCTGTTCCCCATTATTTGAGTGTCCCTGGGACACGCGCATGAGTGTGTGTGTGTGTGTGTGTGTGTGTGTGTGTATATGTGTGTGTGCATGTGTGTGTGTGCATGTGTGTGTGTTCAAGTGCTACCACATGCATGTGGAGGTCAGAGAACAACTTGCAGGAGTCAATTGCAATGGGTCCTGGGAATCAAACTTAGGTTGTCAGGCTTGACAGCAAATGCTTTTACCTGCTGAGCCATCTGCCCAGCCTGGGAAAATCTCTTAGAGGACATCAGATCTTTAAATAGTTGCTCTAACTGGTTAACACAGGATGAACAGTTAAATTTATTTAATATAAATATATTGACTAAATTAGAGTGCCTATTAACTTGTTTCTCTCTAATTTCAAAGAAAACAGATGAATGGTAGCTCTCTCTCTTTCTCTCTCTTTCTCTCTCTCTCTCTCTCTCTCTCTCTCTGTGTGTGTGTGTGTGTGTGTGTGTGTGTCTGTGTGTGTGTGTCTGTGTCTGTGTCTGTGTGTGAAAGATGTAAGCTGATCATCAGTTCTTTGAAATAGATTCAGTCAAGTAAAATTTACTGTGTTACTAAACACTTGGGAGTAACAAAGTTTTGCTCTCTCAGCTTTGTGTTACAAATTACAAGTGTTCCCAGGAATCCGGATCCCCTCCTGGGCTCTTAGTCTCCTTAATCAAAGAATTTAAGAACGGACTCAAATGGACACTAGAGGAGGATTTTTATTAGAGTTTAAAGAAAAAACACCCAGGGCAGGAGGGCTGTAAAGCTCAGCAGCTGCCCAGAGGAAGGAAATGGAGAAGGAAAAAGCCATGCCATTTGAGTTAAGCAACCATGGAAGTCCACTACATGCCGCAGGACATGGCAGAGGGGACTTTAGGGAAAGAATAAGGAAGCCCAAAACATCGGAAAAGGGATGTTTAGGTTCTGGTCAGCATCTGAAAGAAAGATACAGAAAAAAGGAAAAGTCAGACCTTTCTGACTCTAAAAGGTTGACAGACACAAGGAATCTTCTGAGACTCAAAGCAACTTGTAGAGACTATTCTAGGAGGTGGGTGGGAAGGAAAAGTACAAATCTCATTAAAGGAATAATTATTCCACCCATCTTCTTAGCATACATTGCACTGGGTTGCTCTGCTTTCCTGGGAGTGATCTCTCCCTCCAGGGGTGGTCCTTCTTCCTGGGGTGGTCCTTCTCCCTGGGGTGGTCCCTTCTTCCTGGGGTGGTCCTTTGGTCAGGTGATTGACCCGTCGAACAGCAATGTTAGATCTCCACCCAAGAAAGATTGTAGTCTCTTGACTAGAAGGAGTTTTCCTTTCATTATTACTCTAACAGAAGTAATCTTGTTACTGGACTCTGACTGCCTTAACAAGCCAGGCTCAGCCTCAGTAACATAATTAAAAGAGCCACACTAACAGTGAAAAGCAGAAAAAGGAGATTTATTCAATGTGGCCATATTGGAGAGAGGGAGAAAGAGATCCAGAGCTCCCCCTCCCCACCCGACCCCAAATTAATCTCAGCATCTTGACATGAGAGCGATTGTGTGTGGGTGCGGGGGTGGGGGGAGTTAGCGCTCATGTCATGGCATTGAGGTTAGAGCACATTTGTTTGTTTGTTTGTTTGTTTGTTTCAAGACAGGTTTCTTTGTGTAGGTTTGGAGCCTATCTTAGAACTCGCTCTGTAGCCCAGGCTGGCCTCAAACTCACAGAGATCCGCCTGCCTCTGCCTCCCGAGTGCTGGGATTAAAGGCATGTGCCACTACCGCCCGGCTAGAATACAACTTGTTGGAGTCATTTCTCTCCTTCCATCATGAGGGTACCAACAATCAAATTCAAATTATACAACTTGGCAGCAAGTACCTTTACCTACTGAGCCATCTCTGTGGCCCAGGAAGGGTAAAATTTCAACAGAAGGCATAATTAGGCAATCCTGGTCAGCATGTGGTCCCACCTATCACTGACTCATCACTGTGTCTGTTCCTGTCTTTCCTGAAAGGTGGCCAGAGGAGCTGTCAGAACTGTGTGGAATCCCTTTTGGAGGGCAGAGGTGAGGCTTCCTCTCTGACTGGTACCAGGCTTCAGCCTTTTTCTTCTCTCAATATGAAATTCCTGGAGGGAATTCCAATTCCCTGGGTGTCTTGTTTTAACAGCCCAGATAGCCAGAGTGAGAGAGACAATATTTCTTTAAGAATGTTCCCTGGGTGTTACACACCCTGGATCACAGCACTAAGGAGGCAGAGGCAGGCAGATTTCTGAGTTTGAACCTAGTTTGGCCTATACAGTGAGTTCTGGGCCACCCAGGGCTACATAGTGAAATCCTGTCTCAAAAGCACAAAGTACCACTTGTGTGTGTGTGTGTGTGTGTGTGTGTGTGTGTGTGTGTGTGT
>CABHPP010125078.1:7160-24520 GCA_902168425.1 Peromyscus attwateri | reverse complement strand
CAGAGATTCCACCTCCCCATTTGTTGTCTTGTTTGTGAGCATGGGTGACGACACTGCTTCTTAGGGCCAGGGAGAGGGATCGGGTGGTGCCTCAAGGGTCCAACCCGGCATCTTACAGAGTGGGGAGCCCAGACATTGCAGGTCACTTGCCACAGTGGCACAGGTCTGGCTGTGAGAAGATGGAGAGGCTATGTGGGTGGCTCAAGAGAACCAGGGAGTGTTGTCATTAGGAGAGGGTAGACAGAGGCCCCAAGGACACCCAAATCAGCCCACCCCAGCTCCTCCTGCCTGAGTCCATCTGTGGGTCGGGGGTGCTAGGGCGATGACAGAATGCTGAATCTTGTGATGCCATGGGAAAGGTCAACTCCCCAGAGGAGCAGTGGCCAACGGCCAGAGGGAACTGGCAGGGTGTACTGTGTTGACATCCGTAAGTAGGCAGGAGCCCCTGGGTCTACTTTGGCCAGTGTCCCCACATTGGAGAAAAAGCATGGGTTTGGGGGGGACAGTGCTTGGATACTGTGGGTACAAAGCCCAGGAGAGGGCCCTTGCCTTACACACCTCCCTTAATACAAGGCAATGTACAAGGCAATGGAGTCGATCTCTGAAGCCTAGGTTGCTGCTGAGGCCTGAGGAAGACTGTCACAGTAACCCCTGTACACTAGGAGCAGAGATGTTTGGAGGGGGAGCCAGGGGGAGCCAGCAGAAGCCAGGTCCTTTGGAAAGAAAGGCTGTAGGGAGTAGCCAAGAGCATCAGGTGTCCCAGGCACTGTGGGACAGGGTGGAGTGGAAAGGACCCAGGTGTCTGCTTAGCTCTCTTGGGACTGTTTCTGCCTCTTCGCAAGCCCGAAGCTGCCCCAAGGGTCCCTGGGTCCCCAGAGAGGGGACTCCAGGAGGGCTGGGCTTCCCTTTGGTTGACCCTGGTGCAGAGTCAGGAGGTCTCTACTGCAGAGCTGTGAGGAGAATGAACAATGAGCACGGAGGGTCTGAAGGCCAGCCTCTGCCCTCACCCTCCCTAGAGGCAATGCGCAAACCCAGTCTCTGCCCACAGCAGCTGCCTACAGCTGGGCGCTTTCCCTCGGCTGTTCTCTATTCCTCCCTCTACACGCAGGTTAACTGGAGTCACCCCTTTGTGAATTCTCAACCACTCTGCACCCCACCCCCAACCAGACAACCTGCCTCTGGCTCTCAGGACCCAGGCCCTGCCTGGGAGCCTCTGGAATCTTCCTCTACTCCATCCACCCACCCTCCTTCAACTTCTTGACTGGGTAGACAGAACGAGACACCTTCCGCAGGCTTCCTCCTTGGCTACCTCTCTAGAGGGCTGGGGCTCAGGGTTGTGAGCATGACAGGGGACTGTGGTGGGGGTGGGGCCGAGGAAAGGCACCCCTCCCCCCAAGCTGGGGGTGTGTGAGTGGACAGCAGCACACAATCTCATTCCCTCCACCAGTGGAAATCAATAGCTAATTAATTCTCTCCCCAAAATAGTGTCCGGAGGTGGGGGTGGGGGCTAGGAAAGAGGCAGACAGAAGCAAGGCGGGGCCAGACTGAGACCCTGGAGGAGGAGGAGGAGTGAGGGGAGGAGGAGGGATGGTCAGCCTTTTGGACACCAGGGCTGGACCTCTGCTGGGGGTCTCTGTCTGCCCTCTTTGGAGAAGGGAAGCTTTGGCTTTTCCGATTCTCTAGCTTCAGGGTCCCTTGCCCCTGCCCTGGGCTGGGGGTGTATGTGTGTGTGTGTGTGGGGGGGTGAGGGCGTCAATCAGGCTGGGAGCAGGTGCTGCATTTAATTTGATTGGCTAATTAGCCCGTGCATGCTAATTATCTCCATTACCCAATGAGGAGAAGCGGTAGCACGCTATATATAACTGGCAGTGTTTGCAGGGAAATGGGGGCTGCGGGCCTGGCTATCTTCTCCCTGACTCGGAAGGGCAGCCTTGGGGGGTGCTGGGGCGGGATACTTTGTCCCCACCCCACGTGGTCGCCTGTAGGACTCCGGTGGGCAGCAGCCAGAAGCAGGGTGAAAGAGCTGAGAAGGGGGGCTAGCTCTGCAGCTGTATTCCAGATGTTCCCCTAGCCACCACTGGCTCCAGAGCCCTCTCTGCTGTCTTTCTTCTGAACATGGGTCTTTCCAGCCCCCTCCCCCCCCACTCTGAACATTCCCTTACTGTGGTTCTTTAATGCAGCCCTAGCTGCTTCCTTTATATCTCAGCTTCCTCCCTGGTAGCTCTCTAGTTCCCACCCGACCCTAGCCCCCCAAGTCACTCTACCTTTGGGAGCTCACCTGGGGCTGTCCTGATCTTTGCCTCTATCTTGGGCACACTGGAGTTGGACAGACTTGGATTTGAGGCCTAGTATGCTGTTGGCTGTCTGTGTGACCTTGGCCAAGTCCCTAGACTCCTCTAATATGGGTTTCCCCAAGGGTGAATAGGAATAATGGAACTCTTTGACTGACTAAGTAAAACAACATTTGTCAAAATGCCCTGGATCCTGGGTCATGACAAACGCCATTTGAATTTGGAAGTTGATATTCTCAACCTTCTGTTTCTCTTCTTCCCACCAGCCCCCTCTCCTCCATTACTCTTCGCTCTCCACCACTTTCCATGGGCTCCTCCACTTTCTCTTTCTCCTCTCCACCTGTCCCCAGCTCCTCTGAAACTCTGGCCCCTCCCTGCTTCTTTCCCAGGCTTCACATCACCTCCTTCTCTCCCTCCTTCCCACCCTCCCTCCCCAAAATAAAATCAATGCAATATTCAGGAGGGTTGTTGGATATAAATAATTACGACTTGGAGTTTAACGAGATGCAAATTCCCCTCCCTGTCGTGGGGTATAAATTGCTCTCTGACAGCCCGTTACAAGGGTAATCATTTCAGAAAGGCAATTTTATGCAAATGAACCTGCCTGCCTCCCGGTAGCTCCCCCCAGCCCTGGGCTGGGGGCCTGGATAAGCTGAGTGTTGAAGAGAACCCCAGGTACTGGGACCAATCCTGAGGCTGAGGACCTAGACCTGGAGGGAGGTTGAGGGTGACTCACCCTTATTCAGAAAGACCTGGGCAGGTGGAAACTGAACGTTTGACAGTGGACCACCTAATAAGATTGAGAGTCTAGAAAGGGCTTAGTGTGGCGTAGGGGGGAATGGAGGCACAGAAGTGAATGTCTGTGCTCATGGAAGGATGGGTAAGTGCTTGGGGTGAGGATACCTGGGTCCTGGCTGGCTTCTCGCCCTTGCCCCTTCCCAGTCTGGTAACCCTGTGGTACCATTGACGAATTGGCATTTAATTAATCCCAATGAATTATTTAGCAACTTCATTATCCAACATCAAGAGCTGATGAGAGAGACTTATCCCTGGCTGAAAGTGGGAGCCAGGCCCAGAGGTTAGGCGGCTCAGAGAAGTGGCTGGGGTTAACTGCTGGAGGATGGTGCCTTAGCCGTACCCGTCCAAGGAACTGGCCTTGGTTCTGACCTTTGGACTTTAGAGAGGGTTAGGGTGAGGGCTGCTCCATTGGATTTCATATAGACTCTAAGGAGTCACTTCTTCGCCGCTTGGCACCTCAAACCAATAACGCGCACAGCGAGCACTCATTCCAACTGTCAGCCCCCCCTCCCCAGCACTTTCAAGTATAATGGTATCTCTTGCTTTGGAGAACCTCTGCAGGTCAAGACCAGCTGAAGACCTCAAGGGAGCTGGCCATGCTGGATCAGACCTGTAATCCCAGCACTTGAGAGAGGAGGTGGAGGCGGGAGGAGATCAGGAGTTCCAGGTCATCTTCTGCTACAAAAGGAGTGGGGGCGGGGTGGGGGTGGGGCAGCCAGGGCTAGATGAGACTGTTTCCAAAAAACAAACAGAAAAGTGCTGAAAGGAAACAGTTTGTCACCTGCCAGTTTGAGGTGGGGAGCCAGATACCAACGACACCCCTTGACTCTGAACCCTCGATTAAACCTTTCCTCTCTGTTTCTTCGCAGGCGTCCCTCCCCCACCTTCCATCCGAGCCCGCCGCGGGGGAGGGGCTCCGCCGCCGCCGCCGTTGCCTTCCGGGGACGTGGGCACGTGAGCCCGGGCGGCTGGGTCCATGGCACTGTGAGTCGGCGAGGGAGCCCCGCTCCGCGCGAGGGGCGCCCGGCCCCCTCCCCGCCCCATGCGCCCGCGGCTCTGAAGCCTGAGCGGGGCCGGGGGCCGGGCGGCGTCGGGCCGCCGGAGGCATGGCGCTCGGGAGTCGGTGGCGACCGCCACCCCAGTTGCCGCCGCTGCTGCTGCTGCTGGCGCTGGCGGCGGGCGTCCGTGGCCTGGAGTTCGGCGGCGGCCCCGGGCAGTGGGCTCGTTACGCGCGCTGGGCGGGCGCGGCGAGCAGCGGCGAGCTCAGCTTCATCCTGCGCACTAACGCCACGCGCGCGCTGTTGCTCTACCTGGACGACGGCGGCGACTGCGACTTCCTGGAGCTGCTGCTGGTGGACGGGCGCCTGCGGCTGCGCTTCACGCTGTCTTGCGCCGAGCCCGCCACGCTGCAGCTGGACACGCCGGTGGCCGACGACCGCTGGCACATGGTGCTGCTGACCCGCGACGCGCGGCGCACGGCGCTGGCGGTGGACGGCGAGGCCCGCGCCGCTGAGGTGCGCTCCAAGCGGCGCGAGATGCAGGTGGCCAGCGACCTGTTCGTGGGTGGCATCCCACCCGACGTGCGTTTATCTGCGCTCACGCTCAGCACCGTCAAGTACGAGCCGCCTTTCCGCGGCCTCCTGGCCAACCTGAAGCTGGGCGAGCGGCCGCCGGCTCTGCTGGGCAGCCAGGGCCTACGCGGCGCGGCTGCCGACCCCCTGTGCGCTCCCGCACGCAATCCCTGCGCCAACGGCGGCCTCTGTACCGTGCTAGCCCCCGGCGAGGTGGGCTGCGATTGCAGCCATACTGGCTTCGGCGGCAAGTTCTGCAGTGAAGGTGAGTCCCGGCGCGGGAGCGAGATGGAGGGATGCGCGGGTCGGGTCCTGCTGGCCTGTGTTGGGGCGGGAGGCGGAGGGAGAGCGCGCTCAGCCGTCCACGGCTGCGTGGCAGCGCCGGTGTTAGGGCCTAGGGAACCCGGGCAAGTGCCTGAGGGCCGGTGCTGCTCCAAGGTAAGCCCGGAGGCCCGCGGTGTGGGCGTGGCCCGGGGCGTGGCCAGGGTTAGCGCTCACGCGACCTGTGCCTAAGGATCCGAAGGGATTGGTGGCTCGGGGCTTGTGAATGGATGGGAAGGTCTTGTGGGTGGGGCCTGGGCAGGCCGTGTCTGTAGGGGGACCTGTAACTCGGGCGGGACCTTGTGTGCCTTAAGGCAGGGTTGGTGGCCTGGTTGGAGAGGTCCGAGTGGGCAGGGCCTCTGAGGGGCTGGGGTTTGCTGGCTCTAGCCACTGTCTTGTAAGAAAGGTTGATCTGTGAGGCCTGGACAGAAATCCGCGTGAGGACCTACACCAGAGGGCCGAAAGGGAGATGGGACAGAGATGCTGTGACCTAAGAAGCCAGGAGGACGGGAATAGTGCATCTCCTCTCTCACAGGATCTCCAGAGTTGCTACAGCGGGTGGCTGAGGTTCCTGACTAAAAGTTGACCTTTTTGATGATGGGCCAGGATGGCAGGCAGTCTCTCCCAGGTGCGAGACTGGAGGCGAGACTTACGTCTCCCAACACGGAAGCCCTTTCCAGCTTCGGGCTGGGATGAGATTATAGGACTAGGTAAGGCTAGGGGGTGGGACAGAATTTGGAATGGGCCTTGGAAGGAAGATGCTGGGACCTCTTCCAGCACCCCAGTTTGTAAGAGAGGTGTGCCTGACTGAGCTCATTGACAGGAGAAAGAAAGGAGGTTGGACTGAGGGCAGCTTGTCTGTGCTTTAGAGGGATGAAGGAAGGGGCCGCTTTTATTTTGGTGTGACTGAGTGGTCAGAGGAAAGATTTTTCTCCATTGATTTGGGGGTGGCAGCTCATTGCCCAGCAGGTGTGTGCAGTAACATTTGTTTTTGTCTCTACTTGCTTGGGGGCTGCTTTGCAATTGTGTGTGTGTGTGTGCGCGCGTGTGTGTGCATCTTTAAGGAGGTGGAGTCTTTGAGGGAGTGTGTGTCCACAAACTAGTGTGGCCATGGGGATGGTGTCCCAAAGCTGTGTGCATGTGGTCAACCTCTGGAGGAGTCAAGTCTGCAGACGTAGCCCTGTGTCTGGGAAGTCTGTCCTTCAGCATTTTGATTGTGTAATTCTAACTATGGTAGATGAATAGGAAGGAGCTAGGTGGGATGGTGCACAGGCATACTCCCAGCATTTGAGAAGTAGAGGCAGGGGGATCAGGAGCTTTCAAGTCATTCTCAGCTACATAGTGACTTGGGATGACAGCCTGGGCTACATGAGACTCTGTCTCAAAACAAAACAAAAAAGCAAGCAAACAGAAAACCTAAGGAAGGGCTTTGGATTGTTTTGTTGGGTGGTGTTCTGGGATTCATCTTCAGGAACTGAGTGTATTAACATGGCACCTTCTCGGCTTTTCTCCAAGGAGCTCAGGCGCTCCCTAAACTGTGAAACTGTGCAGAGGCCCGCGAGTCTGCCAGTGTGTTTTGGGTGCCTATGTGTGAATGGGTCTGTTTGCGTTGTTCTTACTGACTGGAGACCAGTGCCTAGCAGAGCGACTAGAAGACAGCTGTAAGGGTTTGCGCCCACGTACAGGTTCCCATGTGTGCGTCTCACTGAGAGACCTCAATAAGACATTTGGAACTTACGAGACATTTCCAGAACCTTAACTTTATCCTCCAGTTCCTATAACCAACGCCCCACCCCCACCCCACAGCCTTCCTAAGAAAACAGGATGAACCATCTTTCTAATTCAAGGGAGGGGAAATTTGAGCTATGAAGAGGTTGTGGTAACTGCTATATGGTCCCACTGTGGTAGAATTGGGCCTAGGTATATGAGAATTGCATTCAGAGGCATCTTGGTCAACTCATTCTCTGAAAGCGTCCATCCGCCAGAGGCCTCCTGTGAACTAAGTGTGTGCTCCCGAAAGTGGGTTGTGTGATGATGTTGTCTAAGACATGGTGAAGTTTTTGTGTGTGAGAGGGATGGCTTTATTGAGTGGGTATGCTAGAGTCAAATGAATGTTTGGGTCAGCTGAGCAGAGGGAGATGGCTATGTGCATCTGACCCACTGTGTGGCAGCTGGCAGAGGCAGGGGTTCCTGTGTGGATGTGGTGTCTAGACACCTCTGTGTGTGATCTGTGGAGAGAGAGAGGTGCTTTGTCTGTTAAAGGGCAGGATGTGTCTGTGTTCTCCGCACTAATATAGTACTCAGCAGCTAGTGGGTGTTTGATTGAGACTCGGGAACGAATGGAGGGGTATTAATAAGTATTTGAGAGAATGAAGGCTTGAAGTTAAGCCACATGTGTTCTTGAAAACTTGCGTGTGCATGTTTTGGGAACTATGCTGCGGGTGGTCATGGGGTGGAAGACGCTGACTGCACCTTAAGCTGACAGGTGCAGCAAGACCACCCCCCCCCCCCTTCCACGTCCTGCCTTATTTATTTTCCTTGTGTTTGTTCCTGAGTCCCTAAGCAGCTTCCCCCTGCCCTCAGGGACAGGGTTTCTCTGTATGGAACTTACTCTGTAGACCAGGCTGACCTCACACTCACAGTGATCTGCCTGCCTCTGCCTCCGGAGTGCTGAGATTAAAGGCGTGCAGCACCACCGCCCAGCCCTAAGCAGCTTTTGTAATAAGCAGAGCCCATTCACTTCTTCCAGCACATTCCTGTGTCCGTGTGTGTTTGAGACACTCTTGCTGTGTAGCCCAGGCTGGCCTCAAACATGATGCTTTTCCCACTTCAGTCTCCGGAAATGCTAGGATTGTAGGTGTGTGCCATCCTGTCAGGCTGTCCTCCAAGACACCCCCAGGGGTGTCAGAAACAACATCTAGCAGAATCTGCTTCTTTTTTAAAAAATTAAAATTCTATTTATCATTAGTGGGTGTGTGTATCTGTACAGGTGCACATAGACCACAGCACACACGTGGAGTCAGAGAACAACTCTGTGGAGTTGGTTCTCTCCTTCCACTTTCCCATGGTTTCTGGAGATCACACTCCGATCATCAGGTGCGGGTGGCAAGCACCGTTATCTCACATGGGTATGTGTGAGTACCTGCATGTATGCATGTGCGCCATGTACATGCCTGGTGCCTTGGAGGCCAAGGAGTATGTCAGATCCCCGAGAGCTGGAGTACCAGAAGAATGTGAGTGAGGCTGGGAACCAAACCCGGTCTTCTGGAAGAGCAGTAAATACTCCTAGCCACTGAACTATCTCCCCAAACCTACATTTTAATTAAAAAAGTCACTCCTCTTATTTATTAATTGTGTGTGTGGGCACTCACGCCACAGCACGCTTGTGGAGGTCAGAGCACAGCCTTCATGAGTTGTTTCTCTGCTCCCACCGTTTAGGTCCCAGGGATTGAACTCAGGTCACCAGGTTTGGCAACAAGCACCTTTATCCACCAAGGCATTTTTCTGGTCTTTCTAGTACATTCTTATCCACCCAAGGAGGAAGAACATGGCCTCCTACTGTTGGTTATTGAGGGGGCAGGAAGACCGAAGAGCCCAGGTCCCAGCAGATCTCTGAACAGTCTCAGAGACTCCTTATTCTCCTTTGGAAGCTACAGTCACTTCATTATTACCTGCTTTGAGTGGTTTCCAACTTTTTCTGAAATCAAGGACATTTTTAAAAGTCAGTAATTCACAGTACAGCCTTCCAAAGACTTAGTTATTATTTTTATATGTGTTTATTGGGAAAACAAACGACTCAAAGCTCTCATGAATTCAGAAAAGCTTTTAGATGACTTTGATGTTGTATTCACCATTGTGGTTAATAAAATATACATTAGGAAAAATAGTTTTAGCTTTATAGGCAAGATGTACCAATTTGCCTTGAGATGTTTGGTATACATATGGATTTGTGGATCTTTTGGAATCTCCTCTGTAATATCCTGGGGTCTGGACTTACCCACCAACTTGAGAACTCACATGCCAGAGTATTTACTGCTTGCTTTCTCGGGGGCATCTGGCCACATGTAGTTGCTGACAGAGCTAAGGAAGAGTGGCTGAGCATCCGGGTACCCGCTGCTGAATGTGTGACCAAGTCGGGGTAGTGTAGACGGTCATTTTGCTAAGGTTTATCCATCTGTACTTCCTCATGTCACCTGCGTGTGTGGAGAAGGGCCAGAGAAATGATCAAGGAAGAAGGGTATGCAGGTAGGTGTGGGAGACCCCAGATGGAATGGAGTGTACACCTCGCTCAGGAGACAAAAGAAAGGACTGTTAGTGTGTGTGCTGCGGACAGACGGACACTCTGTGTCCTTGGTGGGCTGGCAATCAAGGACCCCTTTGTAGTGAGCTGAGGCCTATGGGGAAGTCAGAAGTGAGGGAGATGAGCGTCTGCCCCAGGAGCTGAAAGTTCAGTTGAGGAAGAGGATAAAAAGTCAGTCCAGTGAATGGTGAAGAGAGTCTGCATTCAGGCCTCCTGGCCAGTGACTTCAGACTTGAGCTGCTGTCTGTCTGAGAGGTGGTGTAATAATATAATAACCTGCATCAAAGAGTCACTGCACCAATCCCAGTTAGTCTAGATGACGTCAGAGAGTCGTGTGTGTGTGTGTGTGTGTGTGTGTGTGTGTGTGTGTGTGTCTCAGAGAAAATGCTCAACAAGTACAGGCTGGGCATCTTCAGTCACAAATCTCAAGTTCACAGTTACTCTAAAGGCTGAGATGTTGAGGGGACTGACAGGCTGTCACAAGAGGAATCTTCCACACCAGCCTCATCTGATGGACTAAAGGGTAAAAAGATGGGTGCAGTGAAACACTGTATTAAGTCACCTGCTGGCTGTGTGCATAGGTAAAACAAGTGAATATCTTGTTTAGACTCGGGTCCCATCCCCAAGATATCTCATTATATATATTTAGACATTCCAGAATTTAAAAAAAATCTACTATTTGAAACACTTCCAGTCCCAAACATTTCAGATAAGAAAGAATACTCAGCCTGGGACTGGAGAGACGGCCCAGTGGAGAGTACTTGTTCTGGCAGAGGACCCAGGTTTGGTTCCCAGCACCCACATTAGGAAGCACACAACCCCCTGTAACTCCAGTTCTAGGGGATCCAATGCTTCCAGCCTCCACGGACACTTGCACACACTTGGTGCACATAAATTCATGCAGACATATGCACATAAATAAAAATAAATAGATAAATGATTTTTAAAGAATATTCAACCTCCAAGAGCAATAAATAAACAAAATTCCAAAGCACAATACACAGTGTGGTACCTGTATAGTAGTGTAGTGATTCAGTGATAGATTGCTGTCCAGGTATGGCGGTATTACCAGCGTTTGTCGGGGTGAGGTGCACGGCAGGAGAAACCCTACAGATCTGAAGGCAACTTTGGCTACATAGCAAGTTCCTGGCCAGCCTGGGTAACACAGTGAGAGCTGGTGTTAAAAAAACAAAAACACTGCTAGCAAGATGGCTCCACAGGTAAAGGTGCTTGCCACCACGCTTGATGACTGGGGTTCAAATCCAGAACTGTGGTAAGTGTGCATGCACATGCACACTGAATAAAATTTGTCTCTTGTAGACAGCATAGCATTGAATCCTGTCGGTTTTTTTTTAAGCTCATAGGGAAGACTCTAACTAGATTTATTGTATTTATTGTATTTATTTATTTATTATATCTATCTATCTATCTATCTATCTATCTATCTATCTATCTATTTATTGTGTGTGTGTGTGTGTGTGTGTGTGTGTGTGTGTGTGTGTGTGTGTGAAGGTACATATGAGGTTTAAGAATTTTTATTTTATTGGTACTGGGGATTGAACCCAGGGCTTAGCACATGCTAGGCAAGTGTTCTACCAGTGAGCTAAATTCCTCCTTGCCTGTCATTCCTGGAAACAAGGTACACTGGGGTCTCAAGGAAGGGAAGGGTTTTCAACTTAGAGGACTGGTAATGGGCTTGTGAAATGGTATTTGGGACTGGTTTGAACGTTGATTAGCAAGCTCAGGGGAGGCTAAGCCAGGCAGAAGGGTGACTATGAACGGCCTGTGGAAGGGAGTAAATGCGTGTTCTGTCTGTAGAGGGGCACCCAGCCCTGGGGCAAAGAGTAGAGTTCATGGCAGGAGAAGCTGAGGCCAGGCCTTGGGCATCTGGTTTAAATCATTCATGTGACATTCTGGGGTACTGGCAAACAGCCACACAAAGGGTTTTGATCAGGTATGTGATGAAGGTAAGAACTGTATCTAGGAAGCAGGGAGTGAAGTGTCGAGGGACTCCATACAGCAGCTAAGTGGTAGAGAAATCAGTTAGAAGCTAGTTTAAACAAGACATTTAAATCATATTTATTTGATATGTATCTGTGCACGTATGTGAGTGTATGTGCACATATATGTGTGCGAGCTATGGGATAACCTCTAGCGTCTTTTCTTAAGTGCCATTTACCTTGTTATTCTTTGAGGCAAAGCCTCTCTGGTTTAGAATTTGCTGATTAGACTAGGCTAGATGGCAGTGAGCCCACGGATCTTCCTATCTCTGTCCCCCCGACAAGTGCCGAGAGCACAAAGGTGTGCCACCACATTACGCTTTTACCTGAGTTCTGGGGGATTGGACTCAAGTCTTCTGTTTGTGAGACAAGCATTTTACTGACTGAGGTGCCTCTTGCCCTGAACTTTGAGTGGCTAAGAAGGATGATGGCAGCTGTGGTGGCCGTTGGGGTAGCTGCAGGGGTAGACACCTGGTGCTGAGACTGCAGTGTGGGAGAGATGCTGTCTTTGGGTTGAGGTGGGAAAGGAGGTCTCGGAGAACTAGAAGTTTCTTTTTTGTGTGGTTGGAAGGATAGTATAGAGGTGAAGAGGGGAGGGAGTCCGGAAAGGGATTGGGTTTGGGACAGCAGATCATGCCTGTGTAGCCCTGGGCCTTCCTTAGACACAGCTATCCAAGAGTTTTTATTCCTGTTGCTATGGCAAAATGCCCTGACAGAAAGCAGCTTAGGGGAGAAAGGGTTTGTTTTAGCTCATAATTTCAGGTTATTGTCCATCATTGGGCAGCGTGTGCATGCAGGAACTTTTTATTTGTTTCTTTCCTTTTTGAGACAGGGTCTCTCCATGTATCCCTGAATGGCCTGGAACTCACTATGTAGCCCAGGCTGGCCTCGAACTCACAGAGTGCTGGGACTAAAGGTGTGCGCCACCACGTCAGGCTGTGTATGGGTGCTTTATCTGCATGTATGTCTGTGCAGTGTCCAGGAAGGCTAGAGGAGGTGCCGGAGTCCCTGGAATTGGAGCTACAGATGTTTGTGAGCCACCATGTGGGAACCGAACCTGGGTCTCTGGAAGAGCAGCCAGTGCTCTTAATCGCTGAGCCATCTCTCCAGCCCCATGTCTTTTGGAGCTTCTTAGGGGCAATATTTCATCAGAAACTAATAACTACTTCAGATCCCAGGGGCACAGCTACTTCCCCAAGCCAGGTGTGGAGGGCACAGATGTGTTTTTTGGTCTGCTGGGCTGTTTTAGAGAGGGAACCATGGGGCACAGAAGCAGGAGCCCCTGGGAAGGAACTCATCCTGGAGAGCCAGGGTAATACATCGAAGCACCAAACTCATCAAGGCTGAGAACATTTCAATGGGAAATCTTACCACACCGTTCCACCTCCCTTGGCTCTCCCCCTGAGGGCTCAGGAGTGACCGCAGGTATCACCCCAGACGGACTCACATAGTTTCTTCCCTAGACGTGACTCTTCCTGCACTGCTGTACTTCTGAGGTCTCAGAGCATGGTTTTGACTGCTTACAACTCCCCCACTCCCCCTTTCCCTATCTTCATCACTCTCCTTGATAATGAATCCGCTGGGATTCTGAGTTCACGTTAGGTAAGACAGTGCCATCCCCGATGCCATCTCTGTCCTCTGCCATGTCATCAAGTACACATGCACGGGCTGGGGTCAGGTCAGAAATGTGACATTCTCCTGTCGGCAACAGCCTCTAGGGCTGTGGTCCTGATGCTTCCAGGGGTGAGAGAGATGCAGGGCAGAAGGGGTGAACCCCTCGGGGGAGGGTGCAGAGCTGAGCTGGGTGTTCCCAGGGAAGGACAGCAGTGACTGCTTGGACTGGCAGCTTGAGGCCTAACCTTGCTCCTTGCTAGCTGTATGAACCTGGAAAGCCGACTGAGCCATGGAAAACCGATGTTCTAGGTACCCTTCCCAGTGATCAATAGGTTTCCTTTGGTTCTTTACCCCAGTGGCCAGGAGGCTTCAAGGAGAAGGTGGTGCTAGGCTAGACCTTGAAGGATGACTGAGCCAGAGGGAGTCACCATGATGAAGAAAGAGGAGCATGGGGCTTTCCTGCCGGGGCAAGTGTGGGGGATATGAGAGCACCAATGTCTCAGGCATGGTGAGGCAACAAGATTGGTTGTGTTTCATGGGAAATAAAATACAACATAGATTAGCATTCCGGAAGCCTCTAGCAGTTTTGACTTTTAGGCTAAGAATGCACCTTTCAAGATGTTTCCATCCTATATTGGGTCGGAGTGAGGCCAGGAGAAGTTAGAGATAGGACCTGGTTTTGTCTTGTAATTTACACAGACTCACACATGATATATAGTTGAGCGTGACCTTGAACTTCTTATCCCCTGTCTCCACCTTCTGAGGGCTGGGATGCACCTCCATGCCTAGTTATGCAGTGCCAGGGACTGAAGCCAGGCAAGTATTCTACCAACTGAGCCATATCCTCATCCCCCACTCAAGGTTTTAAAGCTGAGAGATTTAGATTAAATTTTGTTTTTGAGACAGAGTCTCTCTACTTAACCCTGGCTGTCCTGGAACTCACTATATAGACCAGGCTGGCCTTGAACTCATTGAGATCTGCCTGCCTCTGCCTCCTAAGTGCTGGGATTAAAGGCATGTGCCTGTAGCTAGAGTTTTTCTCTCTGGGTCCCGCCAAGCCCCGGCAGTCCCATAGCCCACTTATACAATAAACATACAGACACTTATATTATTTAAACTGCTCGACCATTAGCTCAGGCCTACCACCGTCTAGCTCTTACTCTTATACTCAGCCCATTTCTGTTAATCTATATGTCACCACATGTTCCGTGGCTTTACCTGCTGCCTTTACATGATGCTCCCTGGATGGCAGACTGGTGTCTCCTCCTCTCTGCCTTCCTGTTCTATCAGTTCTCCTCTTTGTTAGTCCCGCCTATACTTCCTGCCTGGCTACTGGCCAATCAGTGTTTTATTTATCAATCAATCATCCACAGCACTTCCCCTTTTTCTTTTTTTTCAAAAAAGGTTTTAACTTTAACATAGTAAAATTACATATAACAAAACAATTATCAAGCAAGAATTACAGTTACAATATTAAAGAAGATATCCTGTCTATTTTATATTTGTAAGTCTAAGGTTTTATATCTAACTTATCTTTTACCATAACTGAGGAAATTATAACTCTAGTCTTCAACTACATCAAAGACCCCAGAAGGATATACTATTACCTGAGAAATGGGAGAAGGATGCAAGCAATTTCGGGAGTCTTGCAGGGTAGACAGAGACAGCTGGCAGCCTGGACAGTTACCTAATGTTCCTTTGTAAAGTTGGGGCATCTGTCTTCAGCCCACAGGTCTAGAGTCTCTTAGTCATTTCTCTCTGTGTCCTGTAGAATGTCTGGCAGTTTCCTCTGCGAAGCAGGAACCTGAAGAACCATTTCACCAAGCAAAGTTCAGTGGTCACCTTCCTATGGGTCCTGCATGTCCAGTTGATCAAGCAGTCCAGGCAAGAACAGTTTCTTGCCCAAATGGCTATTTTTGCCAAGGTGAAGATAAACTCCATATGGAGTGTCTTCAATGCCCATCCTCCTCTCTGAAGTAAATTGGTGCTGCCAGGAGCAGACATGTCTCACTATCCAGAAAGTCTAAATTTTAAAAAATATTTTAAATGCCATATTCTGTAGGTCTTTGAAGTGTTTGAAGATTACCTATCTGAAATATATCTATGTATACCTAGAAAACTTAACTAACATGCTACAAGTTTGACTATCATAGAAGACTAATTATTAATCTGTATTTCTTTTTTTTTTTAAAGATTTATTTATTTATTATGTATACAGTGTTCTGCCTGCATGTATATCTGCAGGCCAGAAGAGGGCACCAGATCTCATTACAGATGGTTGTGAGCCACCATGTGGTTGCTGGGAATTGAACTCAGGACCTCTGGAGAAGCAGTCAGTGCTCTTAACCTCTGAGCCATCTCTCCAGCCCTAATCTGTATTTCTTAATTATTCATTCTTAATTATCCAATCTAAATGAGTTACATAAACATAACACCTCAAACGAGAATAGAAATATATATACAGTATAACAAAATTAAGTTTAAACTTGTATCAATAAACTAAACTCTATAGCAATGTAAAACATTTTAAACAAGTTGCTCTTTAAAAGTAGATTTAATAATCTACCCTTTCATCCTACCATATCTATATCATATCCCCTTTTCTTCTTTAGAAAGAGATTGCATTTATATTTAACCTATTTTAAATAAAAATATTGCTTTTTCTCTGTCCCACACTAGAGGGCTCTTCTGATATGGTACATAAGAATCTCTTAACCTTTTTCTTTTTAGTAATATGCTTGGGTTTAGAGAAGGAGTGAGCCAATTTAATCTCCAAAGGCAGCTTGGTATATTTGGGAATTTGGGCATAGTTTCTATTACTACTTCCTGCTGGAGGGGGCGCTGTATCTTATGGGGACACAAAGAAAATTTTAGGATTATGGAGTAGTCCGTGAGGGTGTATCGTCTGAGCCAGTTGCCTTGAAACCGTTCTGGATGTTGGATCATCTGGGCCATGGTGTCATCGGAGACCTTTTCAGGGGTCTTGGCTGGTTAAACCTGATGTATTTTAATCTGGAACAAATCCATAGCCTCTGGCTTTCTGTGGAAACAAAAGCAGAGCCTCCTTTCCAAAGCAACATATCCTTACATCCAAATTTTGAAGTCAAGGTACCTTTAAAATACACATATTTGTTTAATTTAACAGCTTTTATGATCAAATGTTTTTCTGTAGTTAAAAATCCCAAAGACAACACAATCCAGATTTTCTGTGTAATATCCATCTTTATGTGGCTTCTTTTTTATACTACCTTTACTGTCTCTTTAAAGACTTTATTTTTAAAAACTATCTATTTCTTTATGTAACTGTATATATTCCTTTTTCTCTCTCTTCCAAGTATACATAAATGTTTATACACATTGTAAAGCATTAAAAGTCTTGTTCCATCTGAATCTGTCTTATCATGAATCTATTGTTTTAAACTGCAGCATTTCTAAGACTGAAATGACCGCTGTGGCTGCTGGCTCTTCCTCACTTCAGCTTCCCAACATGGCGGTGGTACAGTTTACCGCCAGCTCTGGGTCTGGAGCCATATGTACCATCAACTATCAGAAGCAGTTCTATCAAAGCAGCGTGTAGCCCAGAAATCTTTTTTTTTTTTTTTTTGTACTAGCAAAGGCTAAATCCACCAGGCAGCATAATGTGCCGCTTGTAGACACTTCATTTCCGCCATACTGTAGGTCAAATGTGCATGCCAGGAACCCGCCATAGTAGCTCAAACTGGCAAGCTGCTGCTAACTTGAGAGAGACAATTAGGAAGCTGTTTTTAGCTCCGTTTTAGAATCTTTTTTCCTCAGGTTTTAGGTGGAAACTCGTGCCCCATGTTGGGTGCCATTAGTAGCTAGAGTTTTTCTCTCTGGGTCCCACCAAGTCCCAGCAGTCCCATAGCCCACTTATAAAATAAACATACAGACGCTTATATTATTTAAACTGCTCGGCCATTAGCTCAGGCCTACCATTGTCTAGCTCTTACTCTTATACTCAGCCCATTTCTGTTAATCTATGTGTTGCCACGTGTTCCGTGGCTTTACCTGTTGCCTCTACATGATGCTCCCTGGATGGCAGACTGGTGTCTCCTCCTCTCTGCCTTCCTGTTCTATCAGTTCTCCTCTTTGTTAGTCCTGCCTATACTTCCTGCCTGGCTACTGGCCAATCAGTGTTTTATTTATCAATCAATCATCCACAGCATGTGCCACCATGCCTAGCCTTGGATTAAATCTTTAAACAATTTATTGATTTAAAAACTTTTAAACATGTATTTATTTTTATTTTATGTGTCTGAGTGTTTTGCCTGTATGTATGTCTGTGTACCACATGCAGGCCTGGTACCCTCAGAGGCCAGGAGAGGGTATCAGGTCCCCTGGAACTGGAGTTACACCCAGTTGTGAGCACCATGTGGGTGCTGGGAACTGACTCAGGTCTCTGGAAGAGAAGAGCACTTTTTTTTTTTTTTTTTTTTTGGTTTTT
>CABHPP010125077.1:23452-55699 GCA_902168425.1 Peromyscus attwateri | reverse complement strand
GAGAGAGAGAGAGAGAGAGAGAGAGAGAGAGAGAGAGAGACGGAGGTTGGACAGAGCCGGAGTGAAACTAACAGCAATATTGCACTTAAACTCACAGTAACTGTGGGTGCCTGTCCAAGATCAAGCCATCATCGTTCAAGTACGGAGGGGGAAAGGGAGTCCCCACCCCTCACTGAAGAGTTGTGGCCAGTTAATGGCTTCTCAGTGATGGAGAGTCGGTTTTCTTTAAGGGTTTGGTCCTGGTAGGTTGACCACACTCCAGTGAGTGGTCCCATATACAGGAGTATATGGGCAGCACAAATTGGACTGGATGGGTTATTAAAAGAGAAGAGGAGAGGAGAGGAGAGGAGAGAAGAGGAGAGGAGAGGAGAGGAGAGGAGAGGAGAGGAGAGGAGAGGAGAGAGAGCACAAAGTTGAAGTGCAGGATGGGATGTGGGGGTGGACCTGGAAGGAATTGGGGAGAGAATTGAAGGGTGAATATAATCAAAATACACTGCATAAAATTATCAAATAATTAATAGAATAAAGTGTCAACAGAGTAACAGTGGGTTTCCAACTTCATTCTACTATGGCTGAGGAACATTATGGTTTCAACATGAAATGTCCTTTGCAGGCCCAGGTGCCAAAGGCCTGGTGCTTAGTTGGTGGCACTATTTTGGGAGATAATGGAAACCTCAGGACATGAAGCCTTCCTGTATGACATAGGTGTCATAGTTGCTTTTCTCTTGCATCATGATCAAGGCAACTTTCAAGAGAAAGAATTTAAGTGGGCTTATGGCTTCAGAGGACCAGTGTCCACGACGGCAGACGAAAAGCAAGGAGGCGGGAACAGCTGAGAGCTTACATCTCGATCCAAAAGCAGGAGGCAGAGAGCACAGTGGGGATGGTGGGAGGCGTCTGAAACCTCTTTAAGTCCTGCCCCTAGTGACACCTCCTCTAACGAGGCTACGTGCTCCTAATTCTTTCCAAATAGCCACCACCTGGGAACCAGTATTCAAAGGCCTGAGATTTATGGGGGACACCTTATTCAAGCCATCACAATGGGTCACTGGGCACATGCCTTTGAAGGATCTACCTCACCCCTGGACCCTTCTTCCTGTCTCTTCCCGGCCACCATGAGGTGAGCTGCTGCACAATTCAACAACTGCCAGGGGGCTCCGAATAAGAAGCCAGCCAACCAGGGGAGGGAAACTCGGAAGCTATGAGCCTGCCTTTCCTCTTGTAAGCTGTTTCTCTGGAGTGCTTATCACGGTGACGAAAACTTTGACCAAGACAGAATTTTGGTACCTGTCAGGTGGTGGCGTTGCCAGCTGTCTGACCGTGTGGTTCAGAAACCTCTGGAGCTGACTTGTGGAGGGAATCTGGAAAAGTTTGGAGATGTGGTGCTAGAGAAGCCCCAGGATGCTGTAAGCAAAGTTTAGTGGGTAATTCTACTGGGAGCTCAGAAGTCCAGCATGCTGATAGAATCGTGAACAATAAAGAGTGTTCAGGTTTCAGCAGGAACCTGACTCACGTAGCACTAGAGGCCATTCATGTTGGTGGTGGTTTGAATGAAAATGGCCCCCATAGGCTCAGTGTTTGAATGGTTGATCTCCAGTTAATGGAACTATTTGGGAAGGATTAGGAGGTGTGGCCTTGTTGGAGGAAGTGTGTCACTGGGGGCGGGCTTTGAGGTTTCAAAAACCCTCAACAGTCCCAGTGTCTCTCTCTCTCTCTCTCTCTGCCTATTACCAGTGGATCAGGCTGTACAGTTCTCAGCTACAATCCCATGCCTGTCTGCTTCCTGCCATGATGACCATGGACTAACCTTCTAAAACGGAAAGCAGGCCCCAATTAAATTCTTTCTTTTAGCTGGGTATGGTGGCACACACTTTTAATACCAGCACTCAGAGGCAGAGGCAGAGGAAGAGGCAGGTAGATCTCTGAGTTGTAGGCCAGCCTGGTTTACTTAGTTCCAGGACAGCCAAGGCTAAAAGAGAAACCCTGTCTTGAAAAAAACATAAATAAAAAATAAAATTTAAAAATGCTTTCTTTTTTAAGAGTTGCCTTGGTCATGGTTTCTCTTCACAGAAATAGTACAGTAACTAAGACAATGCTGCATTGTGGCAAAGAACTTGTCTATATTTTGCCCAGACTTTGTAGAAAGCTAATCAGATGGAGAAAAAAAGGTTTTTTTTGGCAGGGTCTCTCTCTATATAGCCCTAGCTGCCCAGGAATTTGCTATGTAGACCAGGCTGGCCTTGAACTCACAGAGATCCACCTGCCTCTGCCTCCCAAGTGCTGGGATTAAAGGTGTACACCATCACACCCAGCCCAGATGGAGAAAATTTTATGACAGTTTGGAATTTAGGCTGTTGCTGGCTGCTTTTAGCCAGGTTTACAGTAAGAATCAAGAGCAGAAAAAGCAGAGTGGAAAGACTTGAAAAACTTGCAATTTTGTCAGAAAAGCTGTATGGTTAAAGTTGTCCCCAAGGAAGAGATGGTTAAAAAGATTAAAAGAGCCGGGCAGTGGTGGTACACGCCTTTAATCCCAGCACTTGGGAGGCAGAGCTAGGCGGATCTCTGTGAGTTCGAGGCCAGCCTGGTCTACAGAGTGAGATCCAGGACAGGCACCAAAACTGCACACAGAAACCCTGTCTCGAAAAACAAAAAAACAAAAAAGATTAAAAGAAAACAAGTACTTTGTACCTGGACCACAGGTTCCTTGGTGGCACCTCAAGAGTTAGCCAGACACCATCCATCAGAGGCTCAAAGGCTCAAAGGTGTGAAGAAGTAAAATCATATGAAAAACTTTGTTTTGACAGGAGCACTGGCTTCAGGCCCTCAGAAGCCACAGCATCCACATCTAGTGGGGCCTGGCTATTGCTCAAGTTGGCAGCAGAACTTGATGTCATCTGCATGACTGGTTTTTGTAGGCATGTAGAATATAAATGCTATGAGCTTTAGAGACTTTTACCCAGATTCCGAAAGCAAGCTTAGGAGACTCAGTACTGTGTTCTGGGGTCAGAATTCCTGTCAACAGCCTAGGAAAGAACCGTGTGGAGCTGTGAGAGAGAAGCCTAAGCTGCAACAGAACTCAAGAAGGCGAGGATGCCGGGAACATGGAACATCTGCTCAGGAAAGTTGCAAGCAGTGAGCAGAGCCAGCCCAGGAGAGGCCACATGTGCTAAAGCCAGCATAGTCAGAGCCAAGATTGCCTGAGCCCTTTAGGGCTCACATCATCCTGTCATAAGTTCCAGATGCCAGAGGCACAGGATTTAATGTTTGTCCTGCTGGGTTTTCCTTCCCCTTCCTTCTGGGATGGGAATATTTAAACTGTGTTACTGCATATTGGAAGTATATCTTTTTCAGTTTTATGGGAGGCTCACAGGTATGAGTTTGTTTTGAATCTTTGAAGATGCTTTGGACTTGGGTTTTTGAGCAACACTGGGACTGTTGAGATGTTGGGGAGTCTTAGAGATGTACTAAAGAAAGTTTTTCATGAGGAGATGGGCAGGAACTTTTGGTGAACAAGACATCTCAATGTTATAAACAGTTTGAGTATGAAATGTCTCCCACAGGCTTGGTCCCCAGCTGATGGGACTGTTTGGGGATGTGGCAGGAACTTTAGGAGGTGAGGCTGAGCTGAAAGAAGGAGATCAAGCTGGGTGTGGTGGCCTATTGGCTGTTCTTGGTGAGGACCAGGGTTTAGTTTCCAGTACCCATATGATGGTTAACAGCTCTGTAACTCCAGTGCTAGGGGATCTGATGCCCTCTTCTGGCTTCTTCAGACACTGCATGCAAGCAAAGCACATAATTTTTTTTTTTAAGTCTGGAAATGGGGAGTTGAAAAGAGTTGTCACCAAGTGAAGAGGTGAAACTGTACAAGAGGGAAAGTGTCTGATGTTCACTAGCACAGAATAACAATGGTTGACAACTGATTTTTGAAGACAGAGGGTAGAGACCATTTTTTTTGAGGAGGTACAGGATAATGAGTCTGAGCTAAGCACATGCATACCCCTGAGCTATACTCCCTAGAACGGATTCTGAAGGTTCCCAATGCAATAAAATGTTAAGTAGGACCTGGAGGGACAGGACTGCAATAATCTTCACTACTTGGAAGGTTGAGGCAGGAGGATTGCAAACTCCATCCTGGAGCCCTTAGACCTTAAAATAAAAAATAGAGCAGCTCAGTGGTAGGGTGATTGTGTGGGAGGTCCTAGGTTAAGTCCATAGTACTGTAAACAAAACATGAATATCACACTGGGCGGTGGGGGCGCATGCCTTTTAATCCCAGCACTTGGGAGGCAGAGCCAGGTTAATTCCAGCACTTGGGAGGCAGAGCCAGGTGGATCTCTGAGTTCAAGGCCAGCCTGGTCCAGAGCGAGATCCAGGACAGGCACCAAAACTACACAGAGAAACCCTGTCTCGAAAAACAAAAACAAAAACAAACAAACAAACAAAAACACAAAAAAACAAAACAAAAAAACCCATAAAACAAAAACAAAAAAACCAAAACCAAAACCAAACAAAAAACACAAACACCGCATATACCTGATAAATATGTACAATAATATTATCAATTTAAAAAAGTAAAAAAAAAAAATGTAAAAAGAACTTCAGTTAGCTGTCTCTCCTCACTCCTGCTGTGATTTTCTGCCCTAATAAGCAGTCTCCCCACCATATTTCAGGGGTGTCTCACCTGACGGAGTGGCTAAGCAGCTGTGTTGACAGGATTCATAGTGGCTGTGTGGGGATTTCCCAGGCATGCCATCTGCCCAGTTGTCATGGATGCACACTGCTCAGCAGTTCTGGGTGACAACCATAAGGACATGGGTCTCCCAAGCAGCTTTTTAAACACGAAGGTGATAGTTCAGGGAAGCCTGGCGTGAAGAAGCACCAGGGTGGCTCTCCACAGGGAGCAGGGACTGCCCAGGAAGGAGCGGGTGACTCCTTCTCGTGAGTAAAAGTCCAGGAAGAGCAGGACAGGGGAAGGCAAGGAGAGAAAGACAGACTGACCTCACATCTTCAAGGCACGGAATTTCTCTTTGCCCAGAGGCAGATGCAACCCTCAGGCTTTTTAGTATGTGAGCTGGTGAATTCATCTTTTAAATTCAGTCAGTTTAGGGCCAGCAAGGCGGTGTGGCCGGGTAAAGGCGCTTGCCAATAAGCTGCTCACCCACCTGAGTTTACTCCCTGGGACCCACATGGTAAGGGAGAACAGATTCTCTTACGTTGTCCTCTGACATCCACAAATGCAGTGGGGCGGCATGCTTGTGTACACACACACACACACACACACACACACACACACACACACACACACGCACACCAGTTGGAAAAATCTCACTGAAGTCTGGGACAGTGCCTCCAAATTTAGTCTCAACTCCTTTTGTGCTGAGGGAAGCTTCAACGGCCAAGAATCCCAGAAAGGAGAATTTGCTAATCAAATTGACAGCCATCAGCTTGACTGGGCCCTGTCAGTGGCCTTTCTGCTTCAGGAAATATTTATACATTTCCTTCCCATGCACTGCTGATATTTTAAAAATCAGATATATTTGTTTGTTATTTTGTGTGTCTCTGTGTATCTGTGGATGTTAGAAGACTTTTTTTTTTTTTTTTTTGGATGGGGTTTCTCTGTGTAGCCCTGGCTGTCCTGGAACCTGCTCTGTAGACCAGGCTGGCCTTGAACTCATAAGAGATCCATCTGCATCTGCCTCTGCCTCCCAAGCACTGGGATTAAAAGCACGGGCCCCCACTGCCCGGAATTAGAAGGCAACTTTTAAGACTCCATTCTCTCCTCTTTCTGGGTCATCAGGTCATTCAGGTCATCCAGCTGGACTGCAAGCCTCTTCATCTATTGAGACAGCTCAGTGGCCCCTAAATTCTTGAAGGCTTGAAAAACTTTAGTGAAACCATTTTGTATTTTTAGAAAAATATCTATTTAATAGGACTATTTAGAGCAGTGGTTCTCAACCTGTGGGGCACAACCCCTTTGGAGATCAAATGACCCTTTCCCAGGGGTCTCCTACAACTATTAGAAAACAGATAATTACATTATTTATAACGGTAGCAAATTACAGTTATGAAACGGCAATGAAAGTAATTTATGGTTGGGGTCACCACCTGAGGAACTGTATTAAAGGGTCTCAGCATTAGGAAAGTTGAGAATCAGACATGTAGGTAGTCTTAGTTCTTCCTGAAACAGATTTTTTTTTTATAAATTAATTTTACTAATATCAAAATACATTGCATGAAAAACTATCACCTAATTTCAACCCACTGGAGCCAACTGTGACCTAAATTTAGGCCAGAAAATGTTTTCATTTGCAAGTGAGCAGAGACCAGCCAACGACATGCTCCCTTACCCACCTCCCCTGCACTCCCAGGGATCCTGAACAGACCCTGCCGTTAGGAGCCCCACTCCAAGCCAATGCCTGCTTCTGCGGCTGCGTACTGGCTCTCCGGCCACCTGCTTTTCACTACCTTATGGCAGCAGGCTACAGTGGGGTCTCCAAGGCCAGTGCTTTGTCAGGTCAGTGTGAGCAAGAATCTGTCACCTTCAGCAACCTTCCTCACTCAACCCTTTAACACAGGTCCTCATATTGTGGTGACCCCCAACCATAAAATTATTTTCATTGCTACTTCAAAACTGTAATTTGGCTATTGTTATGAAATGGAATATAATTACATTATACACAGGATATCTGATATGTGACCCCCGTGAAAGGGTCATTTGACCCCCAAAGGGGTCATGACCCACAGGTTGAGAACTGGTGCCCTAGAGCCTCCTAGCAAGCATCACTGTCTGTGGCAGGAAATGGCTCACAGCCACCCTGATTGCAAGAGGAGATGGGAAAGGAAGAGTCCTATAAACAGAAATGAGATTCCTTGGATGGTACCCTCCAAGGATGACTCTCCCTATGAGCCAGCAAAAAGACAGTTTTCCTGAGATGGAAGAATCTACAGTTGTCACCCACAAACAGACTGGATTCCGGGGCAGGTGAGATGGCTCGGCAGGCTAAAGGGCTTGCTGCCACGCCTGACCACCTGACTGTGTAGGGTGGGAACCAGTTCCTGCAAATGGCCCTCTGACCTCTGTACATGTGCACCCACATGCACAAATAATGTAAAAGCAAAAAAGACTGAATACTGAAAAAGAGATTCTGGATTCTGTGAGCAGGGAAGGAGGGAAGTGGGCAGGAAGTGGCAGTGAGATAATCAACAGGGTCCACAGAGGTTCTCAGTCATGCGTGGATGTGGGCTTAGTCTAAGTCTGGGTTTTCCACCGGGCTGTTTCCATGTGGTGTGACCACCTGGCTGGCACGCTGGGGGAACTGGGGTGTGGAAGAGAGGCTATGGCACTGGGCACTGGGGCTGAGCCCTGACAGTTCTCCATTTCCTCCCATGCCAAAGGATTTGGCACTGATATGCACAAATGAGGAATGCTGGGACTTTACCTTTCTCTTCAGGCTTGTGGAAGGCTTGGGTTGGAGTCACCCAGTGCTGCTGTGACCAGCATCTCAGCAGGGAACTTCCGCACAGCTGCTCCAGTGCAGCTGAATAAAGGCTGTCAGTGACATCAACAGGAAAGACTTGGAGCCTTACTTTTCAGAATTAAGCCCCCTGATTCTCAGAAGTCAAGGTGAGGAAAGCAGTACTTGTTAGCCTTAGAGGGAGACTCAGAGCCCTGGATTACCCAGTTCCCCTGATCACCATGCTAACTCAAGCTTCTTACTGGAGAAGCTGAGGCTGGGTCCAGGCCCTGCCTGGGACTCACCTAGAGTCTCAGGTTTGGGGGAGATGTGTAGACTGTGAGGCCTCAAAGGTGGGTTAGGCCCAGATTCCACTGCGAAGGCGAGTTCCTCCACCTTGCACGATGGCCCGGAGCCCAGTGTCTGAGAAGGGCACAGCATGGTAAGTGGGAACTCGGACCTGAGGAGGAACAGGCGTCAGCCTCAGGAGAGCCGGGTAAGGCTGGCAGAAGAAGCAGTCCCAGGACAGCAGCAAGGCCTGAGCTACAGGAGGCTCAGAGACGGTAGGGCCGTGTTGGGATATGTGACTGGAGAGGAGTGAACCTGGGGACACTATTCGTGTGTTAAACCTGAGAGATACAGTACAGAAGGGGGCGACTGAGGTGAACCCCTGGATTCCCCGGGTGGCCACAGTGAAGGGCAAGGCTCACAGTTCCGTCAACACTTAGAGGCTGCGGCCTGAGGGATCTGCTGGACTTCTTCCCACAAGGAGGTGGTGAAGAGGTTCTGTAAAGCCCATCTGTCTGGCTGGGCAGAAACTCCAAAGTATATTTCAATAGAGAAACTGAAGGGCCAGGCATGAGAGACATGGGCAAAGATTGTGGGGTTCAGGCTGGTGTGGGGGATCCGGTGAGACCCTTCCACAGGGGGATGGGGCAGGGAAGGGGAGAGAAAGGGAGAAATCCACACAGAGTTGTACTTTTTTTTTTTATATAGAATTTGTACAATATATTTCTCTTCATTTGCATATCTTATCCACAACTTAAAACATTCTTTTTACAGGCTGAACTCACTCAGCTGATATAATCAAAATTCTTTCTCTCAACCAAATAATAAAAATTCAAAATCGTAAACCCGTAAGAAAACAAATTAAAAACGATGATGAAAATAAGTCACTCCTCTCATTAGAACAGTAGTGTCTGTACAATACATATGATTTGGAACAGAATTCTTTATAGATTAGGCACATGTTTCCACGACCCCTTATTCCTGCCAGTTTTGTCTCGGTCCAGGCAGTCTTGCCTCCTAAGAAGGGTCAAGGGGACGTTGGCCTTAATGGAACTCCTTTGGGACCTCCTGCCCAGGTTGGGGTCAGGAGAGATGGGCCTGGCTCAGCAGTGCCACCCAGTGGCCTAGAGAAGCAGAGGCAGTGGGCTGCAGGTGGCCAGGTCAGGAAGGGCCTGTCAGAGAGCAGGGGTGGTGTGGGAAGGGCAAACTGAAGCACAGGGAGAGAAAACAGCAAGCAGTGAGCGCAGAGAAGCTATGGGGTCCAGCGTTTATTTACAATTGCTCTTCCTGATGGAAGGTGGGAGGAGAGCTGGGGTCACTGTCCCAAGGGAGGCCTCCAGCCCTGCCCTACCCCGCCCATCTGCTCCCTCTACTGAGTCAGTCTCAAGTGTGGAGGGGTGAGTGTGCCACCTCCTCCCCCATCTTCTAACTGCTATCTGATCTGAGCCACCATGAGGCTTCTTCAGCAAGCACTGAGACTTGTTCTGTCTCTCACCTGAGATCTACTTGGAGGGAGCGGCATGCATAAGGGCCTCCTCTGGGGCTTAGGCAGCTTGCAAAGTCCAGGTGCTTTGGCAAAGAGCAAAAGATGAGGAAAAGGTTCCTATGGGTTGGCACCATGTCCCACACCATGGGAACTGGACTAAGACTCCTTTGATGTCAGGGTGGTGGACCACGGGTCACCACTCCATTTGTTCCTGTGGTTTGTAACCTGTCCCCTCCCACTCTGTGACCATTTTTCCTGTATGCTGGGGTTTGTCAGAGAACCTAATTCAAGGGCCGGGCAGGTAGTGGTGCCAGAAGGCACAGCACCTTTGCAGAAGATGCTTCCAGACCTGCAGGCTCAGTCTCTTCCAATCCAGTCCCTTGCCTACTCCCAGAAGGGTCTTCGGAGGCCAAGGGGCACACTGGGTCACAGCAACCCAAGCTGGCCAAGTGTGGCCCTGGCTGTGATGAACCGTTTTTGCATTGGGCCTGTGAGGTGGGACATGCCTCTGGCCCAGACACCTGCCCTTCAATAGGAGGTGCCTTAGGATTCTTTCTTCCTGAAAGTCCTTGGCCTGATGCTGACCCAGCTTCCCACTCATGGTGGCTCTGGAAAGAAAATCATCAGCACTTCAGGGCAATGCTAAAGCCATACACGGGAAAATGCAAAAGCATTCACTAGAACTAATGTAATTATTGCTAGACAGGTGATGGCTAAATAGCCAGGCAAGAGGCCCAAGGTGGCAGGTATGCCCATCACCATGACCTTGGAGTCCAAGTGTCATCAGGTCTGTCCTGACTCCTGAACGAGGGCTCCTCCGAGGGCACTGCTGGCACTGCAGGTGCTAGAGAGTCCCTCCATTTCTGTCACTTCCACACACCAGTTTGTCCCTAGGCATTCCCTAGGGGCCCTCTGAGGGTCAGTGTGGTTCTCTTCTAGAAACACAGGAGAAACCAATACATACTAAAGTTAGGAAGAAACCCCGACGCGTGTGCTGGGAGCTGTTGCACGGGGGACAGGCAGGGCCTGTCGGCTTTCCCAAGGGCACTGGGGAGGTGGCCATCTGACCCGTGCCATGAAGACAGCTTGGGAATCGGCGATGGCTGGGAGGTGCTCGTGTTGGTTGGGGGTTGGTTCCCAACTGGGCCACTGCTGCTGCAAGCTCCAAGTCTCACTGCAAGGGTGGCTCTGACAGATGGCACCTTGCCCGATGGCAAGCCGGGGCAGCTCCCGCTCAGTGGAGACAGAATCCTTCCAGAGACTACTTCTAGGTCTTCAGTGCTGTGCCTCCCCTGGGGCAGCCCTGGAGGAGACTGGTCTCTGGTCTCTATTCTCTGAGTAACTTTCCCAAGGCCTCTTGATGGCCCTTTCTGAGCCACTCAGCACTGCTGGGCTTTCTTGCACACGTGGAACCTACACAGTGGGCCTTCTTGATGAGGCTGCTGCTTGGCATCCAAATGGGAGCAGAGGGTGGACTCAAAGAGCTGGGTGCGGACGCCGCAGGGGTTTCCTGAGCAAGGTTGGAGGTCTGCTGTAAACCCCTATAGACAAATTATTGAGTCCATGCATGCCACAGTGAGGCTAACACTCCACATTCCAGAGGCGGGTGGCCTTGTTTGGGTAGTTGATGGCCAGGCTGATAGCAGCGATGTTTTGCAGAGCCTGTGGAGGGAAAGAGCAGTCACCAACATCAAGGGCTATTTACTTGCTCACCCCTAAGTCCCTCAGCTGGAGGGTGGTGAGGTGAGCCAGAGGTAGTGCCCTTCACCCAGAGACTCACAGGTAGAGTGAGAAAAGAAAAAAAACCAAAAGCCCACAGGAAAGCCGAGACAGGCAGGAAGAAGCCGCTGGCTATGGTAGCAGTCTAGTTGCTGAGGAAGGGGGCTGGGTATGGAAGGGAATCACATAGTACACACAAGAGATGAACAGCCAGTGACAGAGAAGAACCCACGGGAAGCCCAGAAATAGCGCTGTGAAAGCAGCAGTCCCAGAAGGCCATGGCTAGGAGGCAGAACACCAGTGAGGGGACGGGACAGCTGTGGGGAGGGTCACAGGGAGAGGGACTAGACGTGCATGGGGCAGGCATGAGGGTCAGTCAAGCCCATAGGAAAGAAAGCTGGAGCCAAAGCAGGCACACATCAAAGTCTCTTACAGCACGTCAAGAAAGCAAGGGCCACGGCAGCTGGTGCAGGTGGTTGCTAAGATGGAAGGGAGTTCGTACTCTGCCTACAGGTCTCAGGAGAGTCCCACCTGCTCTTCTCCCCTGCTTGGTGGAGAAGCCCCATTTCTGAGCAGATATCTCTAACCTAGTCCTTCCTTAAAGGACTGGGCTCTGGGAAGAGTCCTAGGTGGATGCCCACCTGAGTCCCCATCTGTCTGCTCTAGGGTTACGGCACAAATTCAACAGTACGTATTGAGGGCAAGTCCAGCTCTCAAAATGCAGGCTGGGGCCTGAGGATCCCAGGCCTTTGGGGAGGAGTCACAGGTTCAAGCTTTACTTTCACCATTTCCTGAGCACACAGTACAGTTCCTTTTTAGGGATAAGTGCAGGGCAGACACAAGAATCCAGCTGTCTTCTGTTGGGCCAGACATTAAAGAAGTCTGCAAAAATGGAGCTAGGGCCACCCTCCTCAAAAATTATTTTGTTTTAAAAAGAGTTTACCCAAAACACATTAACAAGGAATGTTCTACTGTCTTAAAAACTGAATTGATACCTAAATGTTGAGACATTTTGAACGTTTGAATTTTGACACTGCGGTCTAGTTTCTAATGCTGTACACTGTATACAGTATGCATAATGAACAGCTTTCCTGGGCCCGCCATCATCTAGAAGCACAGATGTTAGAAGAGGAGTTTTCCTACCAGGGAAACAAAGTACGTCCAAAAATATCTGAAATCTAACTCTATGGAAACTTCCAGGATCAGCCAAACTAAAGTGAAGGCACTGGTTGTTTTGGTTTTACAGACACAAATTCTTGCTAGTGTCTTCTGACCCCACAGTTTAATATGAGTGACAGTGATAAATGGGGCTCGCCTGCTCTCTGTGAGAGCCAGAAGGAAGTGACTGAACTGCAACTGAGCTCCATGTAAACTCTGGGAGGCTCTGGACTTGTCAGGCAACTCTCTCTCTTCTCTCTTCTGCACCCACTCCCTCACGGTCGCGGCAAGTGAGATGGTGCCATCCGTCACAGGAAGTTGACCTATAGTCCGGTTCTTTGGGGACAGGGGAGAGGTACCTGTGCGGCACATCGGAGAAGGTGGTCCTCGGTGGTTAAGGCCAGCAGGTACTCCTGCAGCAGGCCAAGCTCCTGTGAAGAGAGCATGGGCTCCTTGAGTGATGGAAGGCAGCAGGGCTGAACAAAGGACACCCACCAAGCAAACAGGGGCTCCAAGCGGGTAAGCACTGCTCACTGCCGGCCCTATGACACCACACACTCTACAGGCATGAAGAAGCCTAACTGGAAAGAATAGGAACCTGGTTCCAGAGCTAGCCCTGATGGCCCACGGGGTAACCAGGCAGGGGACTTTTCTCATGTCTCCTGAGGAGGACAAGCAAAGGATCTGTGAAAGGCCCTTTCATGTGGCAATTCAATAAGTCTATTGTGCTTCGGCAGAGAAGACGAGGAAGAGGAACCTAACTGTTTGATTTTCCAGAAACCTCTGTTGTTGAGAGCTGGTCCAAGGCGGTCCCTACCCCCCTTTGGCTATAGGCCTGATAAAATAAGCAACTAGGCTGACCTGATGTTTTTCTCTTCCTAGGACTGGGAGTATGGGTATGTGTTGGGGGGATGCTGGATGTAGGTCGAGGCCTGCCTCTTGTGCAGCCTGGACACCCTGGGCTTGGGGGCTGCGGTGTAACTCTAGTCCCGCCATGAGTAGGAACGGGTAAAAGCATACAGAGGCACGATCCTTCCTGCCCAGATTGAAGGGCAAGAGGCGGACATGTCTTTACCTGGGCACGGTTCTCGGTGACAAAGAAGAGCTCAGTGAGGGCACGGTGCAGGGGCAAGAGGATGCCAGGCTGTGTCACATCCTCAAATAGGCCGTACTCCATGTGGGTAAAGAGCTGCCACAGGGGCTTCAACAGCGCAAGGTCACAGAGGTCACTGGAAGTAGGAGGAAGGCATGGGGTCAGTTTACTGAGAAGTAGGCCACCCAAGGGGGACAGTGGAAAGAAACTGCAGGCCAGGCTTTTCCTTTCCCACCCCATCCTAAAGCAGAGACACCCACTTCTCTCCAAAACAGGCACACACAGTCACCAACAGCACGGAAGGAAAGAGGCAGAGCCAAACCCCCAAAATGATTCTAAGAAATCCAGAGAACCTGAAGTATGTTCACAGGAATTATTGCATTTTTCTTTTGTTTTTACATTTATTTATTTATCTATTTACTTATTTAGAGAGAGTGAGAGTGAGTGAGTGAGTGTGAGTGTGTGTGTGTGTATGTGTGTGTTTGTGTGCTTGTGTGTACCACAGCATGCATACGGCAGGCAAAGGACACCTGTGGGAGTTGGGTCTCCCTACCCACCATGTGGGTTCTGTGAAAACTCAGGTCATCGGTTCGATGGAAAGCATCTTGACCCACTGGGCTAGCTCACTGGCCCCTACTGTGTGTTTTTAAAAATGGTCCCTATGGAGTCCTTCCAGTGACAGTGGGAAAACCTCCAGGCAAATGTGTTCTGTTTTGTTTCACTAGGAAGCCTAGGCTGTCCTTGAAGTCACGGTAATCCTCCTGCCTTAGTCGTCTCCCATGTACTGGGATCACAGGTGTAAGTTACCATGCCACCTTAAGCTAAATGTTAAATGGTAAAAAAGCAAGATATGACACATCACATACAAAATAAAACTTACAAATAAAAAAAGAGAACTACTAAATGGATGGGAAGACAAATATTATTTTGATATTCAGTTATAAAAAGAAAACAGACTTGCAAGCTTGCTGGACCTGAGATCTTGCTTCTAGAAGAAGCCTAATCCTCAGAGCTGTGTGTAGAGAACCCTGAGTGTCTGAACCTGGAGTGGATGGGGTTAGGATACTAGTTCAAAACCCCTCAGAAGAGAAAATTAGGAACTCAACAATACTCTGGGCTTACTATAGGGTAATATGCATATATGTAATGATTTTGCCATTCTCTTTAATTTACTTTTTCTTCTATAACTTGAAAAAGAATCTTCCCCTTTGAGTGTTGTCTTAGAGTCAGTCATTTCCCCCAAAAGGAGCACATGTTCACAAAGTAAACAGATGGGCAAATTCAGTTGGACTTATAAACATGTTTCATTGCTAGCTTTCAGGAGAGCATTGGAGAGTGAGGTAAGAGGTACCTGCTGGACTGTCCTCCTCTGGGACTGGCCCTCTACTCTGGTCTCCATCACCCTCAAGCCAGAAAATCTTTAACTTTCCAAGGAGCTAGTGTAGCAAGGCATTCTGGGAGTATGTGGTATGTCCTCTACCCTCATGCCCCCCAGGTCTCCCTCCAGGCTCATATGGAGGAGTACAGGGGTATTACACTGGTATGGAAGGGCCAGTGGAGGCACATGGAGAGTTCTTCCCAGGCTCAGGAGTCCAGGAAGTACCTACTGGAAAGAAGACTGGCAGAAGCCAGCAAATTGTGGAAAGACATTTGAACCACAGCCAGGAAGGTCTGCCAGCCTGAAGACCTTGGCAATGTGACATACTGCTTAGACAGCATACCATCTGGGTGCTCCACTGGAAGCCCACGTAGGGCTAACCACACAGAATGTCTGCATATGAGGACGTGGTACTAAGAGTAAGCACACCCAGCTTTCTCTCACCCCTCCCTTGCTGCCAGCCTAGGGACTGACAGTGAGCCATCACTTTCTCTTCCTGACTTAAAGATTGCTTTAAGTTTTAAAAATAACAACTTCCTATTACCTTTCACTTCGCATATCATCACCCCACACTGACTCATACTCTGTGTATCTACAGGCCTTAAAAATGCAGTAAAGAGCAACTCCTACTGGTCAGGGGTCTGAATAAGGGGTGTGGGTGGAATGCATGGCTGCTGTATAAATAGCACAGACACCACCAACCCTTTCCTCGGAGATGAGTACTATGACGCTACAGCCACATTCCTATTTCTATTCAACACTGTAGTGGCAGTTCTGCCAGAGTAAAACTCCAAACCCTGCTCCTGTGCTTGAGACGAAGAACTAAAGCTCACTATCGCAGACGTCATGACTGAGCGCTGGCTGATTCACACACTCACTCAGAACAGATGTTGGATATAAGGACAGCAGGACAGAATGACAAAGCAGCAGAACCAAAGTCCCCTTCTTTTGTCTGAGATGGTCTTACCAATGTAGCCCAGACTGGCCTTGAAATGCCTTAGCCTTCTGGGTGCTGAGATTATAAGCACATACCACTATACCCAACAAAAATTTTAAATAATAGTTATAAGAGAATAAAAACACTAAATACCTAGGAATAAACCAAACAAAATGTTGTATGAATTGTCTATAGAAATGTGTATGGAAGTTTATAAAATGGCTATGGATTAGAGAATTCAACTTTCTAAGGATTCCATTAGGAGGCTGGGGTGTGGCCCATGTGGAAAGCCATGGGATAAATCCCAGTATCACAAAAAAAGTATCACTGGCCAAGACAGAGGTTGGGAAGTGTGAACAAGAGAGCACATATGTACATAAAAGGGTGGTGGGGGAACAGAGAAAACAACAGAGAAAATTGTTTTTCTTTTTCAATTTGAGACAGGGTCTCCTTATGTAACCTGGAATTTATTATTATGTAGATCAGGATGGTCTCCAACTCAGAGATATAATTGCTCTGCCTCCTTGCTGGGATTAAAGGTGTGTGCCATCACACCAGGCTGAAATTTTTTTTTTAGTCTTTGGTTGTATGTGTTTGTGTATGGTCATGTATGTATTCATGTGTTCGTGTGGGAAGATGCTATGAGAGTGCATGTGGAGTCAGAGGTCAACATCAGGGTCTTTCTCAGTTGCTCTGTACCTTACATTAAAACATTTTTATTAGATATATTCATGTTATTTTATGTGTAATTGTTTTGCCTGAATGTATGTATGTGCACCATCCTGCATGTTTGGTGTCTTTGGAGGTCAAAAGAAGGTACTGGATTCCCTGGAACTAGAGTTAAGGATAGAGAATACCATGTACATGCTGGGAATCGAAGTCCTGTGCAAGAATAATAAACATTTTCAACTGCTGAGCCATCTCTCTGGCCCCATGCACTTTTTCTTTTCTTTTTTTTTGAGCTGAGTTCAGATCTCACTGAATCGTCTAGGCTGGTTGGCCACTGAGTTACAAGGACCTACCTGTTGTTGCCCTCCTTCTCCAAGTACTGAAGACCTAAACTCAGGTCCTCATTCTTCTGCAGACACTATAGACTGAACCATCTCTCTAGCCACCCCCCTTTTTTCTTTTTTTGAGACAGAGTCTCATGTATCCTGGGCTGCCCCAGAACTCACTATAGTTGAGGATAACCCTCATCTTCTGAACATGGAGAAATTAACATGCTAATATAAAAATGGATAGGTAACTTTTGGGTAAAAAGATTTATAAATCATTAGAAAAAAATGGTCAGTCACATTAAGGTTATAAATACCCAACATAGCCAGTGGAGTATGCAGGCAGATCTCTGAGTTTAAGGCCAGTCTGATCTATATAGTAAGTTCCAGGTTAGTCAGAGCTACATAGTAAGACCCTATCTACAAACAAACAAACAAACAAACAAACAAATCAAAAGTAGAAAAACACACCAACACAGGTCAGGAATGGTGGGGTATACCTGTAGCCCCAGTGCTCAGAAAGCTGTGGTTGGAAGACTCAGAGCTCTAGGCTATCCTGGGCTACATATTGAACCCTTGTCTTAAACAAAACCAAAACCCAAGGCAATCTTGAAGTAAAGAACTAGGCTAAAGGACTTCCACAATTAAATTATTAGATATGTAAATCAGTCATAGAGCTACAGTCATTAATACAGCACTGGCTTACAGATAAGGAAATGCCCAAAGTTATGAATACATAGGACCTAAAGTAACAATGCAGAATGCTCAGGGCAAAGGTAGACTCAGAACAAGCAGAAATCCAAAGCAAAAACTTGACACTAGAAACTCAAACTTGTATACTGTCATTCATCCTAGGTGGATGACAGATGTTGTGTTAAAGGGAAAGCCATTAAGCTTCTAGAAAGAAATGACCTTTGAATGAGGCAAAAATTACAGGAAATGATGGATGAACTCAGAAACACTAAAATTACACTGGTCTTTTTTCCTCAAAGATGCCATTAACAAAGTAACTGGGAAACAGTAAGAGGAGGTGTCTTTAGGGCTGGCCCGACCGGCACTGCCTACCTGTGGGTGCAGCACCGCACAATCCTCAGCAGTAAGTGGATGGCTTTCAGTCGCTGATGACCAGTCTGGCGGCAGGCCACACCCACCAGCCATTCCCAAATCTTGGCCAATGGGAGGTGAGGTACAACCCTTTCTTCGGACAACATCTGCTTCAAGATCTCAAACCCTGGCACCACCCCCAAACACAGACATTTTAAAAACAATTATTAGCATTAAAAGATTTACATTTTGTAAACTGTTCACATTTTGATAGGGTGAAATCATTGTGATCATTTACATTTTGGCTGAAATCAAATTTCTTTTTGTTTTCTTTCTTTGATACAGGGTTTCTCTGTGTAGTCCTGGCTGTCCCAGAACTCGCTCTGTAGATCAGGCTGGCATCAAACTCAGAGATCCACCTGCCTCTGCCTCTCCAATGCTGGGATGAAAGGCATGTGCCATTACTGCCTGGCAAAACCAAACTTCTTTTTGTAAAATAAAACACAAGAGCCGGGCGGTGGTGGCACACGCCTTTAATCCCAGCACTCGGGAGGCAGAGCCAGGTGGATCTCTGTGAGTTCGAGGCCAGCCTGGGCTACAGAGTGAGTTCCAGGAAAGGCGCAAAGCTACACAGAGAAACCCTGTCTCGAAAAACCAAAATAAATAAATAAATAAATAAATAAATAAATAAAATAAAATAAAATAAAATAAAACACAAGAACAAAACTCTTAGTTCCTCACTTTTGCAAAAGGCCCTGGTGTTGGGGAATATTCAATCACACTGTGAACTCCAAGTCTGCATTCACATTAATTAAATAAAATTAATTGTGGGTCTAGTTGACAGAAAGCAATCATAGAGCATGAGAGGGCATCTGGAAGAGATAGAGAGATGCATTGGAAGTAGTAGGGAGGTGTTTTGAGTGGCATGGCTTTTTTTCTTCTTTTTGCAGAGTGATAGGATGGTCTTTTCGGGAGAGCCAGCAAGGAGAGAAAGTTAGTTAGGTGCTACTCAACCTCTCTAAGCTAGCAGGTTTTCACCTCAGCCTTTGGGTCTCGAGTTTTATTTTTAACAGAATTCCCATCCAGGCAGCTCCAGAGAAGCAGGCCAATCACGGCAGAGTCGAAATTGCTGCTGCAATAGCAGTAGAGTAAGGCGCAGCCACTGTGCTGAAGATAAAATAATACCCTGGCAAAACAAACGAGCAAAAAAATCCCAAGTGTCTTCTTTTAGATCCTGACAGAGGCTTTTATCTGATCATTCAAGTTTATAAGTAGCCAACCATGTCCTGGTGAAGAAAGCCAGGCATGGGGTTGGGAGACACTTTTGGAAGGCCCTAAGAGACAATACTTGCTTTGATTTTAACACAAGTCAGTAACACAATGGCACCTCTGGCTAGAGCGTGTCTGGTGGACAGAACGTGCAAACAGAAAGGCAGAGCACACACCTGTCTGGAAACGCCCCAGGTGTCCGGCCGTCACAGTGAATCGGTACCCCCACTCAGTGTTGCTCATGTCAGAGGTAAATCGGTAATACAGAGTATCTCCTGGGTTACAAAAACCAGACACAGGTCAGGATATGGGAGCAAAGATGGCAGCTGGGGTGTTTCTGATGAAATACTTTAAACTCACTTTAAAATCCTCTAATAATTTCTCAACTTTATGCTTTTTAAAATTTTGTTTTACCTTTATTTGGGGTAATTATTTTGGGGTGAGAAGTATATATGATAGGCATGTACATGCCAAGGTATGTATGTGTAGTTGGTTCTCTTTCCACCATGTGGGTCCTGGGGATTGACAGGCTTGGCAGCAAGTGCCCCTACCACTGAGCCATCTCACTGGCCTCACTGTGATGTTGAAACGCTTCCTGTGACATCTCTACAGGGCTGGTGAGCTGGCTCAGTGGGCAAAAGTCCTTGCTGACCAACCTGCTAATCTAGTTCCATCCCTAGGATCCATGTGGAGAGAACTGACTCCAAGCTGTCCTCTGATCTCCACAGGGGCACTATGACACATACTCAGCCCCTCAAACAAGTAAATAAGGAAATAAATAAACAGAAGCAACATTTTAAAGGAAAAGTCTATAGACCTGGAAGCTCAAAATCTTTCCACTTCTGTTGGGATCCACTGAAGTTGTGTCGGTCCTGCTGAAAGTCGCTACTGCTGGACATGGCTAATTCATCACAGCCTTCTTCTGTGTTGCACTGAGGATCAAATTTGATTGAGAGGTAGATTGCACCAGGAATGTGAACTTTATCCTAGGGAGGGAGACAGAGAGTCCTTCTATCACTGTCACTAGCTACAGTTACTGTGGCTGTCACTGTAACCAGGGGCATGGAGCATGAGCAAGCCACAGTCCCTTCCTCCAGCTCTGTGGGGTGGGGGTGGGGATCACAGTGGGCAGCAAGGAAAGGTCCAGAGCAGGGTGCTTACAGGGAGCTCCTCAGGGGAAGGGACACATGAGTGCCTTTCAAGTAAGGAGCAGCACTAGAAAAAGGTCTGCATGCTCTGAGAGTGGCAAGGAGTGTGGCTTGGGGATTTTACAGGAGGGGCTGTGATCATTTGTACTAAGAAGAGGTGTCCAGACTTTTGGAGAGGAGGAGCTCTGATCACATCTTGAAGAAGGGTCACAGCTGCTGAGGAGCCAGACTGGGGTTGGGGAGGGTGGGATTGGGAGGAAGTACAAGAGTAGCCCCAGAGGACAGGCCAGTCTTGGACCATCAGGAAGGCAGGATGATCCCTGCTGGGGTACAACTTGGCAGCTGAGAAAATGAGGCAGGGAGAGAAGAAGCTTGGAAGGAAGAGGGTGAGGAGGTGTACACCTCTGTGAAATAACATCTCAGCTGATCAAGTCAACTTCTGGACTAGCCTCTGTGTCCCTGTCCCAACTGCTGTAGACTACTCCCACCTAGAAGCTCTGGCCTTGCCAGCTCCAGCATCTCCAAAGGGCTAAAGAAAGGGGCAAGAAATCAATCAGAGAGTAGCTGGGGCGGCCCACCCCAAACTCCTATGGCTCTCTATTTAGACACAAATTCAGGATGGAGGAGATGATTAAAAAGGGAGACAGTGTCTCCAAGGTGTGGTCTGATCATCAGGAGACAGAGAGGTTGACTATAGAGCCCCACACAAACTCACTGTTGGCAGAAGCTGAGGATTCACTCAGAGGAGCTTTCAATGGGAAAAGGATACTCTCCTCTAGGGCCAGGAGCCCACTTTTCCCTATTAATACAGCTCAATCTGGAGAAGGGGAAACCTGCTGCCCAGGACTCATGGCTTCAGACAGGAGATGAGGAAATGTGGTCTTAGTCAGGGTTGGTAAGAAGAGGGAAGAGAAGGTCTCTGATGTGCAGCCGTACCTCAAAGCTGGTGTTGTTGTTATAGGGGTGTTTTGATTCCCTCACTTGCACCTCCATTCCTGGCTCCTCCATGAACTGACAGGCAGCCAGGGCCATGGTCCCCAGCATGCCCTCTCGGCAGCCCTGGAGCACTTTCTGCAGGATCTGCAAGGATAGAAGGTGGGTAAGCGCAGGGCCAGCCAATGTCATCAGGAGGAAGAAGAGAGCCTACTTCAGTCTGAAATTCACCTAAAGGCACTGGCACCATCCAACCTGCCCCCAAATGCAACCCCAGTGGCCACCTCTCAACCAGGCCCTGTTCTGAATCAGAATAATGCCACTTCTAAATGGCCCACAATAAAAGAACCAGCTGGAGATGTTCCAGGCCCCTGAAGTGCTCATCACTAAGTAGGTGGAAGAAGCTGTAAGTAAAACGACAGCACACAGGGAGAAATGGCCAAAGTGAGAAGCTCTGAGGACCAGGGTGGAGGAGAAGCACATGTCCAAGCAGGGGTCTGCAGAGGCAGTGGTTGCCACTGTGCTTCATGGAAGGTGGATCTGGCGAGAGCACTCTGCCAGGGCCTGCAGGGCTGTGATGCTGGCAAACAGTCTAGGATATGTAGAAACCAGTGGTCCTGGGGGCAAAACAAGGGCCTGAGAACATATTAACCTCCCCATGCTCAGCACACTGGACAGGAGGCAGAGGATTAAGGGGGAAACATGACCCATGATTTCTGCACCTGGAACTGAGGAGAGAGGGACCAGTCCTGCACCAGAAGGAGTGGGTGTGCAGGGATGCGAAGGTGGAGACCAGGAAGTGAAAACGGACTGTAGCCCAGCACTATTATTTATTTATCTTATGTGTATGTATGTGGCTTGAAGATATGTATGCACACTGTGTATGGGTCTGTGGAGGCCAGAAGAAGGCATTGGATCCCCTGGAATTGGAGTTGCAGGAGATTGTGAGCTGCCCAGCATGAGTACTGGGACTAAACTTTTATCCTCTGTAGGGGCAGCAAGTGCTCTTAACTGCTCAGCCATCTCTCTGGCCTCACAGTATTATTTTAAAAGAAAACAAGGAAGATCTGATATAAAAATAAAACAGATGCCAGGCAATGGTGTCGCACGCCTTTAATCCCAGCACTCAGGAGGCAGAGCCAGGCGGATCTCTGTGAGTTCGAGGCCAGCCTGGTCTACAGAGTGAGATCCAGGACAGGCACCAAAACTGTACGGAGAAACCTTGTCTCAAAAACCAAAAAAAAAAAAAAAAAAAAAAGAAAGATAAGGTGGAGACATAGCTCAGTGGTTAAGTGCGCTGGGTGCTCTGACAGAGGACCCCAGTTGAGTTCCCAGCATGCACACGAAGGCTTACAACCATTTGCAGCTACAGTTTCATATGACACCTCTTTTGGCCTTTGAGGGCACAACACACACATGATGTACTTACATACAAGCAGGCACAACATTATACCCATAAAATAAAAATAAACTAGAAAAGAAAAAAACAAAATACAACATGGCCTCCAACTTAAAACTCCAAACTGGAGAAGCAGGCTTTAGAGAATGGCATGGATGTTAGTGAAATCCCTGTCACCCAGAAGCCAGAGTCTTGGATAGGCCTCTATCTACACCACTAGGGTCATGGCACAACCAAGGTATGAGGGCAGATCATTTGACCTGTATAGACAGTCTAGAAATGACAGTTTAAGACAGAAGACAAAAGCTCACCAGAAGCTTCCCTGTATTACGGGAACAGGCTACCTGGGCAGCCTATGAGTATTACCTTGTCCCCTGACTTTGCATCATGTCAAATTCTAGGGACCTGAGAAGACACAGGCTGGCTAGCAGAGCTGTATGACCTGTAAGCATGAAGCAAGCAAGGCAGAAGGCCAAGGCAGGTTTTCAGAGACTACTGCTGCAAATGTTTCCTGCATTCAGGTCTGGGCTGTGAGCATAACTCCTGAAAACCCACAATGCAGTCAAGAGCAGCCCTTGCCTCTGCTGTAGTCATACCTGTCTGGGGACTACATTACTCAAACACCCTGGGGCCACAGAGATATGGAAGATGGGCAGAGAGGAACCTGGGATGAGCAGAGAGTTAGCTACCTTCTCCCACTGGTGCTTTTCTTCCAGCTGCATGAACATATCCAAAATGTAGGTCATATGTGCAGGGCCGCTGAGCTCTAGGATGTCCTCACTCATTGGCACGTGCCCTGGCCACTCAGCCAGCAGGGAGGCGAGCACATGGCGAGCATAGAGGACTGCTGTAGCCTCATTCACACGGAAGAGGTAGTCCCGGACAGCCCTCTTGCTCTTGCAGTTCAGCTCCTTGTGCAGGAGGGCAGCGCTCTTGCTCCGGCGCTGCTTGGCGTAGCTCTGCTGCAGTTCACTCTCTGTGCTGGAAATCAGCTTCTGGGTCACAGGGTTCGATTCGGCAGTGGCTTGGTCAGAACGCACAGGCCGGGACTGCAAAGCCAAGACCACCATTACAGAGGCCTGGCCTTCTTACTAGGGGGCAGAAGTGTAAACTGATCCCAAGGTAGGAGACATACCAAGCATGGCAGGATAATCATATCTGTGTCCACGGCTTTGGCACTCTGCTCCTCCAGTCTCAGACTCCTACTGGGTTGCCACCTCTGTGCCAGGGAGCGAATCCTCTCATCTGTGGTGAGCTCATCCCCATCAAACCTGAAGGGAAGCCAGTAATGGGCACAGGAAGTGGAGGAGAGAAGAGCTTAAAATACACTGTCAGAAAGGTGACCAGACTCTGTCATGTACCCAGTTATATCATCACTTGCTGTACTTGCAAACCATAGTCACAGCTTTCATCCATTCACCCAAACATGTAGACTTCTAAGAATATCCTCACGGCAGAGACACAAACTGTCTCTTAAGAACCGCTTTTCTCTTTATGTTTCTTTGTTTTTAAAAAATTACTTTTTGTAGCTAGGCGGTGGTGGCGCATGCCTTTAATCCCAGCACTCGAGAGACAGAGACAGGCAGATCTTTGTGAGTTTGAGGCCAGTCTAGTCTACAGAGTGAGTTCCAGGACAGCTAGGGCTGTACACAGAGAAACTCTGTCTCAAAAAACAAAACAAACAAAAATTACTTTTTGTGTATATGTTTTGTCTACATGCATGTCTGTGCATCATATGCAGGCCTAGTGCCCTCAGGGGTCAAAAGAAGGTGCTAGATATCAAAGCCAGGTCCTCCGTGAGAACAACCAGTGTTCTTAACTACTGAGAATTTCTCAGCCTGTTTCTATTTCTTTCTTAATTTAGGATGTGTGTATGGGAGGTTGACCTCGCTCTCTCTCTCCAGTTGTTCTCCACCTTAGTTTTAGAGACAGGGTCTCTCACTGAAGCGGAGCTTACTAGTTCAGCTTGACTGACTGATTAGCAAATTGCAGAGACCCATTTGTCTCCCCCCCCACATCCCTAGTACTGGAGTTACAGATGAGCACTGCCATGCCTAGCTTTTATACAGGTACTGCGGATCCAAACTCAGGTCCTAATGCTTGCATGGCACACATTTAGTCAAGTGTCTTCCCAACTCAACTCTGTCTTCCCTTCCCTTTCTCTGTCTGCCTCTGGATGCTTACGTGAGAAAACCACAAATTCTACTTGCCCCAGTCTAAGGTTCTACGATTTTTTTTAGTTAAAGTAGCTTAGACTGTACCCTAACCATCTTCTTCTCATAGTACCTGCTCCATTTCATACAGGATTTTAGATAATACGTAGGGTAAAACAGAAACATGGATAAGTTAACTGAAATTCACTCCACATTAGAATAAGAAGCTAAAGGGCTAGGGAGGTAGCTTAGCATGTACAAGGCTCTGGGTTTGACTCCCTAGCACAGCAAGAAGGGAGGGAGGGAGGGGACAGACAGAAGGGAGAGGAGAAGAAGGTGGGAGGGAAAGATGTGTGTGTGTGTGTGTAGGAGGAGAGAGAGAGAGCAAAGCCAGGCCATGGGGAGAGAAGAGGAGGCTGGGTGGGAGATATGTAAAGTTCACATGAATTCAGGAGATGGATTCTGGAGCCACCTCTGAACTTCCTGGCCAAGAGAAGGATACACTGTTGATTATATAATCATCCCTGTGAAAAAGTCCTGAAAATAATTTACACTGATGAAAATGTAAGAGCCCAAACCCCTCTTGAGCCACAGCAGCTGCTCTGCTCTGTACCATCTGAAGCATCCCAGAGTCTGCACCTTTAAGACAGCACACATGATAGTCTCAAAGGAAACTGTCACACTCTTAGAGATGATGCAGTCAAAGTGGCACAGCTGCCTTTCCAGGGGCCTCAGGAAGAACTCCAGGCTGGTCCCTGTGGCTGCCTGGCTACCAAGGCCTCTCTCCAGATCCCATGGTAGCAGGTGAGGGTCCCCTACCCTCACTTGGCACACTTCAGTGTATCTGAATGGTCTTTACCTCTTCTGAACTTCCAGGAAGAAAGAATCGGTCTTTTTCATCTGCAGTTCATATATGGCCCGGAGAATGTGCAGAGGAGCGTTGAGGGCATCATGAGCCATCTGGAGGCATGGGAGAAGGCAAAACAGAGACAAGGATATGTGCCTTAAGACATGAACAATATGCACTCTGAAGTGACAAAACAGAATTTCAAGTTACCCCAGGTTGCAGCTGAAGAACACTATGTGGGTACTTGAAAAAAGCATGGCAAATTGTGAATACTAAGATATGAATTATAAAATATGCATTGCCACTTTAGGGGCTAGAGAAATGGCTCAGTGGTTAAAAATACTTATTGCTCTTTCAGAGGACCTGGGTTCAGTTCCCAGTACCCATATGGTGGCTCAGAACTATCTGTAACTCCAGTTTTAGGGGATTCACTACCCTTTCTGGGCCTCCACAGGCTCCTGCATGCATAAGGTACATATAAAATCACATAAGTACACACCATGCACATAAAATAAATAAACAAATAAATCTTAAAGCCACTACAAAGATAGGGCTCTACTATCCTTCTGGATCTTTTCTGTATGCAACAGACTAAGCAGTTAAAAAGGTTATTTAGCTGGGTGGTAGTGGTGGTGGTGGTGGTGGTGGTGGTGGTGGTGGTGGTGGTGGTGGTGTGCGCCTTTAATCCCAGCACTCGGTAGGCAGAGGCAGGTGGATCTCTGTGAATTTGAGGCCAGCCTGGTCTACAGAGCGAGATAAAGGACAGGTACATAAACTACACAGAGGAAACCCTGTCTCAAAAAACAAAAAACAAGAAACAAACAAACAAAAAAAAAGGTCTCTAATTTATTTATGTGAATGGATGTTGTACCTGCATGCTTGGCTGTGCCCCATGTGTGTGCCTAGTACCTGTAGAAGGCATTAAAGGGTGTCAGGTCCCCTGGAACTGAAGTTAACAGACAGTTGTGAGCTCTCATTTGAGTGCTGGGAATCCAACCTGGGTCCTCTGAAGAACAGCAGTACTCTTTAACCACTAAGCTCTCTCTCCAGTCCCTGGACTTGTTTAGATTGATGCCCAACCGAGCCAAAGGGAAGCCACTCCTCTGACACCTGTGCCCCATTCCCATGATGACCAGTGAACATACCAAGAAGCATATTCTGGTGGGTTCGTCCAAGCTTTCAAGAGGGTCTAGTTTTTTCTGCTCTGGTTCTCCAGGGCTACTAACTGGCCGGTCCACTTCTTCCTCTTGGTCCCCTCGATCATCCAGCTCCAGGTCTCCGTGTTCAGTCAGAGTGTTGATCTCCTTTTTTGAGGAGTACAGCATGATGGACAGAATCTACACACAAAGTCAGGCAAGCAGAGCAGGGAGATGAGTTCAGTGAGCAAGAAGATGACATTGTGGTGGTATTGTGTTCCCCAAAATATTGTGCACTCTAATAAACTTATCTGGGGTCAGAGAACAGAACAGTCACAATATTAAACATAGAGGTTAGGCAGTGGTAGCACACACCTTTAATCCTATCACTTGGGAGGCAGAGATCCATGCGGATCTCTGTGAGTTTAAAGCCACACTGGAAACAGCCAGGCATGGTGACTCACTCCTTTAATCCTAGGAAGTGAGCCTTTAATCCCAGGAAGTGATGGCAGAAAGCAGAAAGGTATATAAGGCATGAGGACCAGTAACTAGAGCTGGTTAAGCTTTTAGGCTTTTGAGCAGCACAGTTCAGCTGAGATTCATTTGGATGAGGACTCAGAGGCTTCCAGTCTGAGGAAACAGGATCAGCTGAGAAATTGGCGAGGTGAGGAAGCTGTGGCTTATTCTGCTTCTCTGATCTTCCAGCATTCACCCCAATATCTGACTCTGGGTTTGTTTTTATTAATAAGACCATTTAAGATTCATGCTACATGACATAGTTCTTTAATCCTGTAAGGGTCTATGAGATTTATCCTAACTTTAAGATAGCAGGGTTCACATGGAGCGTATGTGATTAGTAAAGGGACATGAAAGCATGTTCAACTATACTTATAATAGGACTTGAGTTCAATTCCTAGAACCCACATGGCAGCTCACAACCATGTGTAACCGAAGTCCAGGGGAGCTGATGTCCTCTTCTGGCCTCTGTGGGCACCAGGCATTCAAGCAGTGCATACATACTTGCGGGCACAACAGCCCACATACAGTTTCCCTTAGACCTAAGCAGAGCCTGTAGTAGTCAGAGCAGGTTCTTCAAATGCAGGCATCTGTGAAGTGAGGGTGAGGGGCACGGCACAGCCTTGTAGCACTGCCCCATACACTAGAAGCTAGCACCTGACCTTGAAAAGCCTCTGGGAACCATAGGAATTCCACTAAGAAACATCTGAGGCCTCAAAGGAGGAACAATAAAATGAAATTATCGACTGAAATCCTACATAAGATAAACATGTGTGGTCATATTTAGAAACTGATTTTAGCTCAAAGGAACTTTATAGGGAAATAATAATTCAAAAACACATTTTATTATCATGATTTAATGGTCAATTATGTGTTTCCACAAAATACTTCTCCAGTGTTCTTTGAACAAACACCCAATTCATTTTCCTGCCAGGGGAGGACAGGTGTCAGGATCCCTAATTCAGGAAGAGAGAATCAAGGCTGGATTTAAGAGCTGCACGGAATGAGAGTGCACAGGGAGGAACTGGCCGGAACAAGCTAGCTCTGCTCCGGGGTGTGATGGACGGCAGGGCAGCCCCCCTCCTTACCTCCAGGTCCCGGAGAAGCCAGGTCTTACTGAAGCCCGTCCCTTTGCTGCACTTCTTCACCAGCAGCTTCAGCAGGTCGCTCTGGAGGAAGGTGGCATGGGTCTCTTCGAAACCGTGCGCCTGCCAAGAGAGGGATTTGCAGGTGCTACAGAGAGAAGACTAACGTCGGCAGAGCGCCAGCCTTTTCCAGAGCTGATGATCACCTGACCTTCCAGGGAACATTCCAGTCAGTAAGAAAGCACTTGAATCTTCCCCATGAGCCACTGCCCCTCGTTCACTCTGTGTTCTTTCACTAAACACACACTTCTGAAACTCATTTTTATGTCACTTCCCTCTTTCTTTTCCAAAAAGGCTTGAGGCTAAAGGCCAAGCCCTAACCAAGGCTGATGGGGTCCTGCAAGGCTCTCTGCCTGCTTCTTTGGCCTCATCCCCTTGGCTGCACTATCTTAAAGATCTAGAGGTCCTTCTGCTCCGTGACCATCATGCCTGGTCCACTTCAAGGCCTGAAACTTGCCTTTCTTTCTGTCCATGTTACCCAAGGCTAGCTCCATATCTGCCACCTCCAATTTCCCCCTTTCCAAAGTCTTTCTGATGACTGTATGGAGGCGATGCCTCCTCTGGCTTGGGAGACTCCAAGCCTCATGAGAGCACAGCCCTTCTTTCCAGCTCACCACTGTACTTGGCTCTTGGTGCTCAACAATATCAACTGATTGAATACTCGTGGTGGTGCACACCTTAATCCTAGCATTTGGGAAGTTGAGGCAGGCAGACTCTGAGTATGAGGTCAAGCTGGTCCATATAGTAAGTTCCAGTCCAGCCAGGGCTACCTAACGAATTCCTGTCTCAACAAACGAACGAAACTGAATAAGGATTTCAGAGCTCTGCCATCAGGAAGTTCATTTCCCTTCTCTATTATAGTGGAGACAGTGAAACACACCACATTGTGAAACATGTCAGAAACTAAACAACTAGCAGATGAATGGTCTCAGATGACAATGACACCTTCTCAGGGCTGCCCCAGCTGGAGAGCAAGCAGGCAAGTCTCTGGTGGTGCCTGAGCTGTCCCCTGCTCCACCATCCAATGACCTCCCTACCAGAGCCATCACTCAACACTTCAATGTCAAGGGGCAACAAACTTCAGCTGAGACCCTTTCCAGGACAGCTCAGTCGGAAGAGCATCCTGCAAGTAACCTCAATGTATTTCCTTGAAAGATCCTCACAGCCCTTCAGTCCACTAAGGCCCCCAAAGTCATCAGGGGTCAGGGCTTCTCTCCACCCCAAATACCACTCAACTCTCACCTAGCTGCTTCCTCCCAGCCTAATGGTCACATTGATCCCTTGAAGCTCCTTGGGATGCTGGCTCCCTTTATTCCTCCCTCAATTCCTGTGATAACCTAGAGGGGCTCCTGTTGGGCATGAAGTGAAAAACATTTCATCCCAGTTTTCTTCCCCCTAGACAGGATTATGTTTCCGTGAAGCCACAGTACCAGAGTCCATGAAACAATATTTAAAAAACTGTGAGGGCTGGAGAGATGGCTCAGCAGTTAAGAGCACTGACTGCTCTTCCAGATGGATTCAGGTTCGATTCCCAGCACCCACATGGCAGTTCACAACTGTCTGTAATCCCAGTTCCAAGGGAGCTGACACCCATGGCAAAACACCAATTCACATAAAATAAAAATAAAATTAAAAAACAAAAAACAAAAAAACTGAGACTTGCCAGGTGGTGGTGGAACATGATTTTAATCCCAGAACTCTGGAGGCAGAGGCAGGTGGATCTCTGTGAGTTCAAGGCCAGCCTGGTCTACAAAGTGAGTGCTAGGACAGCCAAGGCTATACAGGAGAAATCCTGTCTCAAAAACAACAACAATAAACAAACAAACAAAATAAAAACTGAGACTCAAAACACTGGGAAAATTCTTTCTTCCTCAAAGTTATCCTTGTATAAGGTCTCAAGCATTTCTAAAAAGAACCCATTGTTAACAATTCATCCAAATCAGTTGGCATTTCCTCCTTGTTAATCCCCTGCAGATGTCAAGTCATAGGTAGGCTTGTGCACATGGAAGAGGCTCACCATTACCTTTAGTGTTTTATATAAACCTTTGAGGGCCAAGGACAGGACCCAGGTTGCTTCCACTGCCTCGGGACAATGACTGTCCATGCTGGTTTGCAGAAGGTGACTGGCAATAAAGGCAAAATGTTGGGAGTACTGGCTCAGCTGGGCCTGGGAGGTGCCACACTCTTGTCCTCCTCCCTTCTGGACCAGCTGGTAGTCCTTCACTGAAGCATCATGTCACAAAGGAAAAGAAAGGCACAAAGAGTACAGTTAGTGTCCTCTACAGCCAGGCTTCTCCACAGGCCTCACTTAAGCAGGGACTGCAGAAACAATCTCCCAGCCTCAGGTGTAGCCACTGTATTTAAGCCCAGTTTGCAGGTGAGCACAAAAGTGGTACGGGACCACTTGTCCATGGGGAAACCACGAGGGACAAGTCACAATGCAAAATTCTTATTACTGTGTACAAGCAGGTCATCATCAAAGGTGTTGTGATGGCTGTTCTTGGTTGTCAATTTGATTACATTTGGGATTAACTAAAACCCAAGTGGCTGGGCACACCTGTGAGGGACTTTTTTCTTAATTAAATCATCTGAAGTGGGAAGAACTACTTTAAACTCAGATCTTTTGAGGTAGGACGATACACCTTTAATCTGGGCCACACCCTCTGCTGGCAGCCTATAGAAAGGACAAAGAAGAAGGAAGCTTGCTCTCTTTGTCTGCTGGCCCTCAGTCTCCCTGGCATGTCCATCATCCCTTTACTGGCATTACAGCCTGCTTCTTTGGGATTCTGGTATATACTGAAGATCAGCTGAGACATCCAGTCTCATTGACTGAACAACTACTAGATTCTTGGACCTTCTATTGATAGAGAACCATTGTTGGGCTAGCTGGATCACAGCCTGTAAGTCATTCTCATAAACCCTGCCCCCTGCCCCCTCCCCCCACCCCTCCCCCCACTATCAGTTCTGTTCCTCTAGAGACCCTGATCAATGCAGATTTTGGTACCAGAAGTGGTTCTAGAGCAACAGAAGTGTAAGGATGAATTTAAGTATCTAGACTAGGCTTTCCAATCTGCCAATACCTACAGTTACTGAAGCCTCTCCTAGAAGCTCAGAGTACTGAAAGCCTAGGTATGAACTATTTTACAAACTAAAGGAGACAAGTGCATTTGATTATCCTAATTCAACAACTGTGATGTGAAAGGCCACAGATTTGGTGACTCTGTATATAAAACTTTTGACAATCTGTGAAAAAATAAGGAAAATGATGCTGGTTGGTTGCTCCTGCATCTCTGGATAAACTGACAGAGGAAAAGAATGAGTCCTACGATAAAATTAACCAGCTCCTAGCATCTCAAAATATGGTGAGGGACAACAATGAACTTAGTGATAAATCGGACCATTGCCAGAGGTGCATAAATAGTCTAGAAGTTTCTAAGTGTTCCCTGAAAGCGAATTTTCCTTCCAGCAGCCACAGAGTTTGCTGCAGAAAATCAGAACAAAGCCCTCACTATAAGCTTGGCTGAATTACGGCAAAAATTCAAGTCCCAGCCTCAGAGGGTATCAGTAGTTAAAGTTAGGGCATTAATTGATAAAAAATGGGATACTGTAACTTGGGACGGAGACGTGTGGGAGGACCCCATTGAAGCTGAGAACATTGAATCCTCAGAAGGGTTTGTCTCACCTGAAGAAGTAGTCTCTCCACCCTCAGCAGATTTCACTCCCACCCCTTGAAATACTGCCCTTTTCACATTTGACTGAGGAAATTAATCCTTCATTGTCTGCTAAATCAGCAGTGGCTTCCTCTGAAGATGCAGGAAAGGCAACACTGATGTCCTCAGGGTCTATCAATAGCTGCCTCTAGACCTAACCAGACTTAAGGCTAAGCAGGCTCCTAGAGGGGAACTAGAAAGTGTAGTCGATAAGTAGGTGTGCTACAATACTAAAGAACTCAGTTTGCTAATTCATTCAAGCAGAAGCCTTGGGAATGTGTGCAGGAATGGATTTTAAGGGTGTGGGCTAATGGTGGAAGGAACAAAAGTGGATCAGGCTGAGCACTGATAAGGCCCACTGAGTGGAGACTCTAGGCTCAATATGGATGCTCAGACAGTTAAAGGCATCTCAAGTTTTTTTTTTTTTTTTTTTTTTTTT